>CAJPEX010002246.1:0-42290 GCA_905338405.1 Notodromas monacha
GGGTTCCGTTTCATAGGCCGGGTCGAATTCGGCTGGAAGATACCCTTCTGAAGATTGGGGCAGCCTGTCCAGGGCATGAGAAGGTAGTTGCTGAGGTGCCACAGGCTTTGGTCTTCTTGGAGGCACAACAGCCTATGTAAAGAAGAATAATATCTAGAATGATATACTCGCTAGAAATATACAGTTGAACCTTGATAACTCAAACCTCTCCCAAGTCAAATTTGATTCAAGTCTGTCACAATTCACTTGAAAACAAAGCATTAAAAACTTCAACTTCAAAGCTCTTCCTCTCAATGCTCAGCAACTTGCATTTTCCGAGTTCTTTTGGCAATTTTTTTAAAACAAAAAGATAAAGGCAAAAAGAAAGTAACTTGATTTGTTTTAAAAGGGAGTGAGGGACTGATATGGCAAATAAACCATGGCCTTCAAGTTTGCCATCCAGTCAACTCATTTAAGAAGCAATTAGGACCCAGAATAACACCAATTCCAATTTCCTGCAATTTTTCTATCTTATCTCACAACAAAGATGCTTGTTTCCCCAACTTGAAACCTCCAAAACTCAAATTTATTTAGCTGGTTCATTAAAATTTGATCTAAATGTACTGTACGATGATTTATATTTACAACATATGTACCTTTCCACAGCATAGTTCTGTCCAGCAACCTGATGATATGTACAGTACTTTAATGCACTTATGGCACTTGAAAAGTATTTCTCACCTTTGAATGGCCGCGTTTGGTCGACATCAGGTGCGACAGCCTTGACTAGAAAACTATTCCTGCGCGGAAATCCGCAACCAATCGCCTTAAAACTGTCTGGAAGAAAATTAAGGTGCACAATTCGCAGTTCAGATGTCCGGGACAAAAACCATCAGGAATTTCACCACGATTCGTACAAAAACTCGTTTCCAAATATAACATTTCATTCACACAAAAATCCATTTCATCACACATAGAAAAAAAAAACATTTTAGGTACAGTACAAACTTGAAAAATCTCGGAACGGAATAAGAAAAGGTACACGCCGTAAAGCTGGGGTTTCAAATGACCAATGTCAGCGTGTCCACCGGAACGGCCAAATCTTTTTTCAGTTTCAACACTTCTTCTGAGATCTGTGAAGAAACGTGCAAAAAAAAACACGCATTAAAACAGTCCTACATAAAGTGAGCGTCATCTAATCAAGTGTAAAATAGTAAATCTGATACTGTAGTTCTAAACTTTTTTGATCAAAAGTGAGTTTGTGCAGGCAACAAAATTCCCCAACAGAAAATAGACCACAGTACATTGAAATCATGGCACCATTTTCTCATGGATTCAGATGCTGGCAATTCTTTCCCCAAATAAAATTGGAAATACAAGTGAGACCCCCACATGCAGACACCTCGACCTGCAGACAATTGGACATAGGGGCACTTAACATCCCAAAAAATATATTAATAAAAAGTTCCAACACGAGGACACTGTCTCAACATTGGGACATTTTGTGATAAAATTGCAAATACTGTGCATTTCAGGCCAAATAACAAAAAACAGATACAGTATTTCCAACCCTTCAATTGATGTAAGACAAGTTCTTGGGCATTTCTCTCACCAATTTACCATCCATTTAGCTAATTAAAAAAAATTACCTTCAGCAAAGAGGGACTTCTTTCTCTCTTTTTTGCTTGAATTTTATTTTTTACAAAGAATGCCAACATTTCTATGTACTTTACATAGGTATCAGTATTCAATTCCCCAGATGTCCATATTGTGTTGGAATGCATTGATTGAATCAGTTTAAATTGGGAGACAATTTTTATTTTCATGGAATTCTTAAGAATATTCCTTCCATAAAACACCAATTAAAAATTATATAATGTAAGTCCAAGGGAAAATGAGACTCAACTTAAGTGACATTTCAACTTAGGACACTCTTGATGCACCAATTACATCCGCATTGGGGTCTCAGTGTAATTTACAAATCCCATTTTAAGCAGTAAAGTCTTGCTCTGGAATAAACTGCTTCCGCGGAATTCATGGGAGCATAACCATCAAAAGAGCTCAATGGAAGCTTCCCTACCAGTAAAATTTTATGGGCAAAGCCTCTNATGATATGTACAGTACTTTAATGCACTTATGGCACTTGAAAAGTATTTCTCACCTTTGAATGGCCGCGTTTGGTCGACATCAGGTGCGACAGCCTTGACTAGAAAACTATTCCTGCGCGGAAATCCGCAACCAATCGCCTTAAAACTGTCTGGAAGAAAATTAAGGTGCACAATTCGCAGTTCAGATGTCCGGGACAAAAACCATCAGGAATTTCACCACGATTCGTACAAAAACTCGTTTCCAAATATAACATTTCATTCACACAAAAATCCATTTCATCACACATAGAAAAAAAAAACATTTTAGGTACAGTACAAACTTGAAAAATCTCGGAACGGAATAAGAAAAGGTACACGCCGTAAAGCTGGGGTTTCAAATGACCAATGTCAGCGTGTCCACCGGAACGGCCAAATCTTTTTTCAGTTTCAACACTTCTTCTGAGATCTGTGAAGAAACGTGCAAAAAAAAAACACGCATTAAAACAGTACTACATAAAGTGAGCGTCATCTAATCAAGTGTAAAATCAATGATCTGCTACTGTAGTTCTATACTGTACTTGATTGATCAAAAGTGAGCTAGTGCAGGTAACAAAATTCCCCAACAGAAAATAGACTACTGTATATTGAAATCATGGAACCATTTTCTCATGCATTCAGATGCAGGCATTTTTTCCCCCAAATAAAATTGGAAATACAAGTGAGACCCCCACAGACAGACACCTTGACCTGCAGACAATTTGACATAGGGAAACTACTTTTTCAATAAAAATTTAACAAAAAAGGCCCAACATGAGGACACTGACTCAACCTAGGGACATTTTGTGATACAATTGCAAATACATTTCAGGCCAAATTATAAGAAACAAATACTGTATTTCCAACCCTAAAATTGATGTAAGAATATTTGTTCTTTGGCGTTTCTCTCACCAAATTACCATCCATTTAGCTAATTTAAAAAAATTACCTTCAGCAAAGAAGGACTTCCTTCTCTCTTTTTTACTTGAATGTTATTTTTACAGAGAATGCCAAAATTCATATGTACTGTACAGAGGTATCAGTAATCAATTCCCCAAATGTCCATATTGTGAATTCAATTCCCCAAATGTCCATATTGTGTTGGAATATATTGATCAAATCAGTTTAAATTGGGAAAAAAATTTTATTTTTATGGAATTCTGAAGAATATTTCTTCCATAAAACACCAATTGAAAATTATATAATGTAAGTGTAAGGGAAAATGAGACTTGACTTAGGGACATCTCAACTTGGGGACACTCTTGATGCACTAATTACATCCACATCTTGGGTCTCACTGTAATTTAAAAATCCCATTTTTAGCAATAAAGTCTTACTCTCGAATACAGTAAACTGCTTCCGCGGAATTCATGGGAGCATAACCATCAAAAGAGCTCAATGGAAGCTTCTCTACCAGTAAAATTGTCTGGGCAAAGCCTCTCAAGACGAAGGAAGGGACGCCCAATTGGGTTTCGAACAGTCCCAATGAACGCAACAAAAATCTTGGCAAAACCCACCTGCGTCAGTTTGTCAACTTCAACGGCAACTTCGTCAACCTGACTGGGCAGTTTGTTGCTCTCCAACAAATGTTCCCGGGACGGGCCCAAAACTTGCTTTGCGTGTTCCAAAACAGCTCTGTCACACTCGGTCGACTGCGAAAAAAAAACGCGACCTGTTGTATAATTTTATGAATAACGAACACTTTAAATTACACGAGATTTTTCTTCTTGAAGTCTTGCGAATCACGAACGAATTTCAACTACAGACGGACGAAATCCAGCGAGAAATTTCAACGAAAATCATTTTTCATTGGGCAAAAAAAAAAATTCCATGGCTAACAGATGCAGTTGAACAATCAAAAAAATGATTGAAAAAACATCGAATGAAAAGTTGAAACGAAGCACTGAGAAATGAAATTCGCAAGCATCATTTTCAAAAAAGGTCAGTAAATCCTTTTCAATACCTTCATGTTTTCCACATTGCTAACAGGTGAGGTTGAGATACCAACAAGAATGATTTGAGGTACAGGTATCAACGATATTCTCTTTGTAAAGAAAATTATCCGGTTCCTCAAATTTTGTAATGAAGCGAGTTCACCCACACAGTACAGTAAGGTACAGTATTAATGTTCCCCATCACAAAATACTGTACTACAGTATAATGTTCCCACAAAATGTCACTGCATATTTTTCAAGCTTTCGCAGATAAATTCCAAGAATGATTGTCAAAGTATTCATACATCTTTGACCACACATTTGCAAATTAGAACATTTAAATCATCCTTCTGCTCCAACATTTGCAACAAAAAATTAGGACACATATGTGAGGAAATTTAAGGATCACTCACAAAATTAGAAGATAGCTTGAAATTCAAGAAAGTAGCTGATGAATTCTTTGCTTGAACAAATTTGAGAACTTTGAGAAATGAAGCTTTCTAAGTTGTGAAGATAAGATTGGATGGAAAACAAATTGATCAGCCAGGCTGCAGCTGGGACTCACATCCTAGTACAGTACAACATTGATAAATTGTTCAAACAATATAAATTTTAGTGAGATTGCAGAAGTGTGAATTCACAACTGGACAAATTCAAATGGCACTTGTAAAATCATGCAAACAGCTTGCTCTCAGGAGAATTGGCTTGAGTTATCACCACAAGGCAGAATGTGTTGTAGAAAGAGAAATCAGACTTGAGGTTAACTCTCAGGATCAAATTTGAAGATTGAGTTTGACCATCTTCAAAAGAAACAATCTCCTTGTCCTTGGGGAGCCTGGGAACCAAACTTGGGTGTGGTTCACAGGCTCACCAAAGGCATATTTTTTCAAAAAAAAAGACAATTTAGCCCTAATTCAGGGCAGCGTCATTCAGATGCCAACAATTCAAAGAAAACAATTTATGACAACATGAGCTAGTGCAGTATGAGAGGCAACATCCATGACTTTTAATTTGCCTTTACATAGATGTCACCTACAATCCATCAGATCAGCAGTGCCCAACATAAATTCCACATTAACTTCCCCATTAATTTCCAGGCATTAGCAGCCAATTTTTGGACTACAAGTGGTGCCTTGCAATTTGACCTCCCAAAATTCATCAGTCCTACAATTCAACAGTCAAATTTGCTGGGAGGTTGACTTTCAATTTGACCTCTGCCCCACAATTTCCTTCAGCCACTTTTCCAGTGTTCTTGTGCTGCTCTTACTTTATTTTACAGTGTCTTGCAACTTGACCCTAGTCCAGCAACCAATTAGGGTCAAATTGCAGGGTTACCACCTGTACATCAATTTATCAAGATATCATTTTGGAAGACAGGCAATACTTTATTAAAAATGTTAGTTCAATCAAAGTAGAGTTATACTGCATTTATATCAAAGGATTTCTCTTCATTTAATAAGAAATGCTTGAATTATTTGATTTAGAAGCATTTTAAGCATGTATTCCCCATTTCCAATAAAATTCCAGTCTGAAATGTGCTAAAAATCATTAATCTCAATATAACGAATTTTTTGTTATAACAAATTTTTTCTTGGGTCCCTGGGAGTTTGTTGTAACGAGATTTTACTATACATCACTTACTAAATCTCCCGTCTGTTTGAAACTTGTCAGACATGTGCAGACATTCACAAATCCTACAACTCATATCCTCTATATACAATATCATTCATTTGTGAATTTAATACAGCAACAAATTTCCTTTACCAAGAAAAGTTTTCCAAAAAGTATTCTGTGGTGTAACTCACAATATTTTTCCATGACTTCTTCACCACTTCACCAAATGCATTCGCAAGCTGCTCAGGAAATTGCTCCCTGATCTGCGACAGTTTCCTCATTTCAGCTTTCAGAACTTTCACCGGGTTCGCATTCACGTAGTCTAGTGAACAAATACATAATCTCATTATTATATTTTCAGAATACAGTACACTTCATAAATCGATAAATCCAAGGAAAAAAAAAAGTAACGAACCATTCGTGACCAGACGGTCGGGTTCAGACGCTATTTGTCTGCAAGCTGTACTATTGAGTTCCTTGAGATGCTCAAGCTCCACACGGTCAAACAAATCCTCTATTATATCCTAGAACCAAAAATATAAAAAAACAACGTCATCATAATTCCATGGAAGCAACTTATCTCAGAACAGTTTGAAATCCAACCTGAGTTATCTTGATGGCCAAGGCTTTTCTTTCCTTCTTCGTCAGCGTTTCCTGCTTCAACAATTCCGCGTTGACGACCTGAAGGACCATCTTTTCTTTCTGCAATAAGTCACTCATTTTCACTGAAACAATAACATTCACCTGTGAATGATGCCGCGGAAAATAATGCGTAAAACTTTTCAAGCAGAAAATGCAACGCAAAAAAAATGATAATGGAAGTTAAGAACTAAGACAAAATATTACAGGATACTTTGCCTCAGTTCTTTTTGGCACACAATTAAAATACGGCAGATTGAAAGACATCATAATACAGTTAGTTGTTCATCTTTTAGTTCATTTTGACTTCAACTGCAAAAGCAGAAAAGTACAAATTTACGAAATATGACATTCGGAACGATTTGATACAAACATTAAAAAAAACCCGGCTACATTTCACTTAGTTACAACAGCAACAACTAAAATTAGGCTGGACCTTAGTAAATTGCGGAACACACTGTTCCACGTTTAACTCAGGTCCAAAGGAACTCGAAAAAAAATTTTTTTAATGAAGAATTTAAAGGCTTTCTTGTGAAAATTTCTTAACTTTTACTCAAATCGAAAGTTTTTTTTTTCTTTTTTGGTTTGCTGTTGAATGTACTCACTCAGAAGCACTCAAAAAGACGCCGGCCAGTTTTTTCTCGATTGAATTTCAGAAATTTTTCACTTACGATAAGCGACGCATTCTTCATAAAAAAAAAAACATGCCATCGAATTTCTGCAAGTTCGGCCGTTATTTTATTTTGTATTTAGCGTTCAAGAAAAAATATTGGTGTCGGAAAACCACGAAGAAACAAAGGAACGGAGATGAATAGAGAGATTAATTCAGCGGAACGCGCATTTAATGCAAATGCGCTTAAACTTCAAAACTATTCGTTTTGTGAGACGCAGAATTGATCAAACCGTCATTACCGAACAAAACTGAAAACCTCACACGCGCAACACATTAAAAATTTGCACCCGAAACACGAGACCAAAGGTTGCAAATCGACCGTCGTTCATATTTGTACACATATCGCCGCGGTGCGTTTCTCACGTCGGGGCGGCGGGGCGACGGATCCGTTGTCGTCGTCACTGTCGTTGGAAGGATTGTCTTGCTCATTGTTATCTTCGTCGTCACTGAGAGCTCTTCGCGAAGGCACAGCTTTCCTTCTTGCTGGTCGTGATCTACGAGAGAATCGAAAAAAAAGGGTTTCAATTCACGACAGAACTCAGGACAATTTAAAAGAAAAAATTATAAAAGTCTCGAAAAAATCAGGAAACCCAGGGTTTTCGTTTCAAACGTATTTACAGCAAAATTAGCGGAGTTTAAGATATCATTTATTTTCAATAATTTCTCATATTGAATCCAGGTACAGTACTTCTTTATCTATCCCACTTCCCTGAATAAAAAAGAATTTCAATTCACGACAGAACTGAGGACAATGAAAAAAAAATTACAGAGGGCACGAGAAAGCCGAGAAACGAGGTAGCTTTAACAACAAAATTAGGGCAGTTCGAGCATTAAGTAATTTAAAGGGGTTTCACATCGTTTTCCCATCTTCAACGTTTTAAAAACGTTGATCCTTTTATTTTCTTGAATAAAAAAAGGAATTATCGCACGACAGAAGCAAAGAACTGAGGACAATAAAACAAAAATTACACAGTTCACGAGGAAGCCGAGAAAAGAGGAGATTTCGTTTCCATTTTTTTAAAGTACTTACAGCAAGATTAGGGCAGTTCAAGCTATCACGTATTCACAAGGGCTTTCAATCATTTTCCATCTTCCTCGTTTTAAAAACTCTATCTAATCTTCCTACTTTCCTGAATTTGAAAAAAAGGTGTTCAATGAACGACAAAACTGAGGACAATGAACTTTATATTTTGCTCAACATCAATTGAAGTCAATCAACAGTGCTTATATTTGCCTACTAATGGAATTTAATTTTTGTGCAAGAAAAATCTGAGGGAGTCGCTTATATTCGCGTAAATACCGTTTTCACAGCAAAATTATGGCAATACAAGTGATCACTAATCTTCAAAAATTTCCATCATGCTTCATCTCCCATATTTTGAGTGGAGGTACTTTTCTAATCATCCAAATTTTTCCAAAAGCTTGACACTTTTCACCAGGATGGATCAAATACATCAACTGCAGCACTAGTTTCTTCACAATTTTTTTTTTTTCGCAATAAATTCGAGATCAAACCTGCTCGCAGGGGGTTCCTCGTCAGCGTCGCCGCCGGCAAAGTCCTCGTCATCACTGGGCGTATTGGTGATTTCGCGCAATTGCCGACGCGTGTCCTTTTTGCCGGTGGCCTTCTTCTGTCGGGCCTGATTCTGGGCCTCGTGTCCGAGCTCGACAGCTTCCTTGTCGCCCACGCTCTTCTCTCGCTCCTGCTGCACGAGGTTCTCAAATTCGCCAAGGAGCACTGGTCGGTCCTTCATACTGCCCTTGGCCTGGGTCAGGATGGCGAGTAACGTGTTGTGCACTCCGTTCACGTGTAGCTTGCTCTTGAAGCACGCGAAGTTCTCCATCAACTTCTTCAACGTCTTTTCACTGTGAGAAGAGAGAAATTGCATTTTATTATTGACCAATCACGGGTAGACTCTTTTAATGACGATTGTCTCTGTATGCATAATATTTACAGTGAGACCCCAAGATGCGGACATAATTGGTGCATCAGAAGTGTCCCTAAGTTGAATTGTCCCCAAGTCAAGTCTTGTTTTCCCATAGACTTAAATTATATAATATTTAATTGGTGTTTTATGGAAGAGATATTCTTCAGAATTCCCTGAAAAAAAAATGTTTGCCACTTGAATTTGAATTAGTGAATACATTTTCAACTCAATAAGAACATTTGGAGCATTGAATAGTGTGTCTCTGTACTGTACATTGAAATGTTGGAATCTGAAGAAATAACATTCAAGTGAGAAAAAAATGTAGGAGTCCTTCTATGCTGGAGAGAGAAATGCCCAAGAACTTTTCTTACATCAAATTTAGGGTTGAAATATCTGTTTCTTTTAATTTGGCCTGAAATGTATTTGCAATTTTTTCACAAAATGTCCCTATGCCGAGTCGGTGTCCTCATGCATTTTTTTATTAATTTTTTCTGAGAAAATAAAGTGTCCCTATGTCAAATTGTCCGTAGGTTGAGGTGTCCGCATGTGGGGGTCTCATTGTATTTTTGTATCGTACTGATAATATAGCTCAATATTCGGCCCAAAGAGACTCTTCGTCCATTCCATATCATTTTCAAGGTGGCAGCCAGGACTTGAAAATATAGATCCAAAGATGAATTTTAAAATTCCGAATGTTGTGCAACCCTCCAAAAATTCTTCAAGACCGTGCTTGTGATTCATTGTATATCACCGAATAAAATTTCAATTTAAGGAGGGGGAAATATTGGAATACACATTTTTGTTTCCTTCTATCCAGATTACTGTCTCTTGAGGCCTGGAAGGACTCTCCACCTCTGTATGTGGCCCTCGGCAACAAAATATTTTTACACGAGGCCCTTGGCCACATCTGAGTTGGACAAAGAGGTTTTCTGCAGCGATTATTTTAACCCCTGAATTTCGTTGCATAGAATCCCACCTGTATTTGCTTCGAGAATATTCTTGAAAAGCATCGAATCTTTCTGTAAAATGTACGCTCAAAAAAAACGGCAAGTCTTTCAAAATCTGTGAACATCTTCCACGAATATGAGACTAATCTCTCTCTCCGAACACATATCGTCTAAAGCCAAAATGTTTGCGGAATAAGTCTCATTATTATCAGTAAATTACTTCACATTGGGACCCCGACATTCGAACAACCCGAAATCCTAACACGTTCAAGATGAACAAACAAAATTTCCCGACATCCGGACATTTTCTGAGTCCCGGACACAGCTGACACGAGGTTCAATTATATATTTTTTCAATTGAAGTGCATACAAAATATACATCCTAACAAAGTTCGACGACGATATTCTCCGCACAACGGAGTTTCTTGCCACTTGAATATCGATATACAATATCTTCTCCACAAACATTGGAGAAAGATAACTCGACAAGTTTAATTACCCAGGAAATAGAATTATTCATGAGGGAAATGAGCAAAGAACTTCCGTTTCGAAAAGGGTATATTTTTTTTATAAATGCGATAAACGTACTTATACTTGATGAGCCCCAAGCAATAAGCGAGATTCTCCCATTGCTGCGGCTTGTCTGTTATGGCGGCTCCCAGTCGACCGCAGATCTTCTCCACCAGCACTTCCATTTGCTTATCCTTGTCAATCAAGGAGAAGACGAAGCGCGTGATGATCTGAAATTCTTCTTGTTCTAATGGCTTGGTCGGATCCATCAGGCCTGAGATCAAATCCGGCAACGTATTATACAACATGTTGTTCTTCTTGGACAGTTCTCGGAAGAACTCGCGAGTCAGGGAAGAAACGTCCAGATCATCGTCCACGATGCATCTGGCAACCTACGGAAGAAAACACAGTCGACAGACACACAACATGAAGCAAAAGATCATCAAGATTCAACCATCAAGATCAATCAAAATTGGATTGCATGATATGCAATGAGAAAAGTATCCCGAAACCGTTTCATAGTTCTTTTTTTTTTTTACTGCCCTCAATCAAATGCAATTCGGGGATAAAAATAATTCAATCGTGAAACTGACGAAGTTCTATTGGCTATCGTTTGAAAACCGTTTTCTATTTTAAATCTTTACGTCATAACAATTCCAAATTAAAAATTATAATACAGTATTGTGAAGGTGGACTCTCTTTCTACGAAGAAATTCAATGGACCAGAAAAATTCGTTTTCGAAATAATTTCGTTGCAGGGAACCCATATAACATATGTAATGAACCCTCTGTGAACAAGTAGTCAACAACAAAAATATTTGTTCTACATAGAAATTCGTTGTAGACAAGATCGTTGTGGAGAGAGCCCATCTGAATTATCCAGTAAGATTCTGACAAAAATTGCATAAATTATGGAAGCCGAAAAATTGCGTTTTAGGCAGAAGTTTACTTTTATTCCAGATCTTTACGACATGAAAATACAGGTGGACTCTCCCTAAAACGATCTTGTTTATAAAGAATTTTTTTTAGGTATACCGATTTTTTTTTGTCACACAGGGTTTCCCTTTTTCAAAACGAATATTGTTTTAAAATTTGTTTTTGGAGCAGTAAAAAGCGGAAAGAAATTTTTGATCCTTAAAATTTTGCGTGATTACCCTCAGAAACTACGTCTTATGTGCGTTGCGCACATAAGACGTAAAAAAAAAACATTGAATTTTGAATGATTTAGGATAAAAAAAACAACAGCCAACGAAATCTACCCAAACTTGAACAAGGCGTTTCTCTAACAAAAGACGCCATTTTTATGGATTGCACGATCTCGAAGAAGCAAACAAAAAACGATAATTTGTCTTCAACAGAAGTGCAGAAAAATGCTACTCACGTCAGCAATGTATCCACGAACTTCGAAATTTTTTTTTTAATACAGTACAGTATCAACTTTGAAAATATTCATTTTCACGGATTGAGAAAAAAAAAATAAATAATTTTGAGAGAAAAAAAAAATATAATTTTGAGAGAAAAAAAATATATAATTTTGAGAGAAAAAAATATATAATTTTGAAAAAAAAAATCATTTCGAAAAATCAACTTTCAATTTCATGGATTTCACGATCTTGTAAGAAGGAAACAAAAACGCAAAGTCGTCAACAGAATCGCAGAAAAATGCCACTCACGTCAGCAATGTATCCACGAACTTTGAAAATATCATTGAGAATCATCTCGGTGATGAGCTTCAAGGCAGTCAAACGCACGTGAAGGCACTCGTCCGACAGACGCAAGAAAATTTTGTTGGTGTAGGGATCGATCTGTTTCGGGAACCTAACAGCCAGGTCACAGGCCAACACGACGCAGTTGCTCCGAATGATCTCGTCCGGGTCCTTCTCCATAATCGTAAACAAGAGCACGGCGTGTTGCTCGCAAAAGGACTTGCTGACCAACATGTACTTGCCCAGGGCAACTATGGCAGCTCGGCGAAGGTCGACTTGGCGAAACGTGTCCGGGTCCTTGCACGCGAGCAGTATGAGAGGCCTAAACAGTAAAAATTTAGATTGACCACCAAAAACAAAATACATCACGAGTGTCCCCAAGTTGAAATGTCCCGAAGTCGAGTCTAGTTTTCCCATAGACTTACATTATATAATTTTTAATTGGTGTTGGAAGAAATATTCTTCAGAATTCCCCGAAAAAATTGTTTGCCACTTGAATTTGAATTAGTGAATACATTTTCAACTCAATAAGAACATTTGGAGCATTGAATAGTGTATCTCTGTAATGTACACTGAAATTTTCGCATCTACAAAAACAACATACAAGTGAAAAAAAGTAGAAGTCCCTCTATGCTGGAGGTAATTTTTTTTTAATTAGCTAAATGGATGGTAAATTGGTGAGACAAATGCCCAAGAACTTTTCTTGCATCAATTTTAGGGTTGGAAATATATGTTTCTTGTAATTTGGCCTGAAATGTATTTGCAATTTTATCACAGAATGTCCCTATGTCGAGACAGTGTCCTCATGTCAGGCCTTATTCATTGATTTTTTCTGGGAAAGTACGTGTCCCTATGTTGAATCGTCCGAATGTCGAGGCGTCCGCATGTGGGGGTCTCACTGTACACACAGAATACTGTACACAGTACAAATACTGTACAGTTAAACCTCCCGAAGTCAAATTTTGTTCAAGTCACCGTCTTCATTCCTATAGAAACAATGCAAAAACCTTCAACTCGAAGGCTTCCCCTCTCAAACCTCCGTAACTCTAATTTTCTTACGGCTTTTGGTTATAATTTTATTGACACAAGAGAAAAGCAATAAAAAAGGCAACTTCATGTGCGTAGAAAGGAAGTGACGGACAAATTTGGCAAATCAACCCTTGCCTTCAAATTCACAATACTGTACTGTCAACACGATTGAGATGCACTTTAAGGTCCAGGAAAACACCCTTTACAATTTCCTAAAATTTTTCAATCTTTCCGACAACAGAAATGCTTGCTTCCCTAACTCGAATCCTCCCCAACTCGATTTTCTTCATTGGTCCCTTTAAATTCGACTGGAAGAAGTTCGACTGTATCACCACGTATTCCCAGAAGGGTACCACGCGCACCCAGGTTTTCCCATCAATAATTTTTCCAATATCCAATCCCCAAGTAAGACGCGCACCCCGTTTTTAGTGACTGAAAAACTGCAATACCGCATTTACGCAAATATAAGCATCCCCTAGATTTTTCATGCACAAAATTAAGATTTGAATAGGCAAACATAAGCGGCCCCTCACTTTCCTGGCGTTCTGTCTTTCCAGGAATCTAAAATTTCTGAATAAATTTAGGGTTTTCCAAGATGAGGGGAAAAACAGTGTCATATAACCCTTGCTCTTTACCTTTAGTCAAGGCATCTTGAAGTGTTGAAAGCTGACAATTTTTCTTGATTATTTTCAATTTGAATTCCAGAGGAACTGAAGAAAAAAATGCTCAATCTTCTTGTAAGCCGCAAACAAAAAATTAATTGATGCTGCAAGTTTACGAAAATTGCATATACAGTACATCATTTGAGAATATAAGTACCCCCTAGTTTTCGAGCTTCTGAAATCGGAAAAAGAGCGTTAATATTCGCGTAAATACGGTATTTATAAATTATAAGTATAAAATACTGCGGAATTTTAAGACACGAATCAAACCTGATTTCAATTAACAGTAAATTTTAATGTTTCTCATGAAAAACGATTTCTCTATTAAATATGCTTCAAAATGTATCGTTAGAATCAAGTACGAAGCGCATCTAAACTTTTTTTTTTACTTCGGTAAATTTTATACCCGCCTCCAATGCGCACCCTCCTCGATTCCTTTTCAGTCTTCATTTTGAGCAAAAAATTTACTAGAGTAAATATGGGAGATTCTGAACATCTGACATTTGTTTAGTTAGGCTCACTGCGAGAAACATTTTTTCGGGCCGCGGGAAACCCCACTCGTGATCTCACGCGGTTTTGAACATGTACTTACGCAAACTGGGCAAGCCATCCATTCCCAGTGACAATCTTCTTCTCGCAAATCTCTCTCACAGCTTCGGAAACCGCATCCTCGCAATTCGCAGCAGCCAGTCCGAGTTCCAAATCCAGCTCAAAATCCCCCTGCTATAGAATTTCAACGTTGAGTAATTCTTCCCGACAAAAGCGACATCTGGTCACGATGACCGTAACAACAACAACAAAATAAATACAGTATTCCTTCCAACTGACCGACAAGTCCCCGAGCTTCTCGCTGCGCACAGACATTCGTTTGTTCCGAACCACCGACGAGGGTTTCATCCCAGCTTTCCGGCGACGCTCGTCCTTTTCACGCTGCTTCTCCTGCTCACGGCGCCGCAGTTCGGGGCGGACTTGCATGTCCAAATATTCAGCAAGACCCAGAGCCAGTTCGCCAAGCAGAGCAAACGAACGCGTGAGCACAGACGCCATCATGCCTCGAGGGGGAAAGTCTTGGGACGGAGAGTTCTCGTCACTCGTTCGTATTGCCGCAGTCACGAGGTGCACCAACTGTTTGCACAATTCCAATGGTTCTTGACTAGCCTGAAAAAGAATACGGTGATTCGAACAAACTGCTTTCGGGCGTCTTCAAACGCGAGTTGACAGGGCTCTTCTACAGTATCAGGAATGTTCAATGATGTTTGTACGCTTGTATTGAAAGTATTTTAGATATTCAATGAGCAGCGAACAATTTGAATTACATATGATGCATGTTCCAACTTTGTAATCGTTAAAATCAGTGTTCCCCAACCTTTTTGGGCCTGCGGACCTGCAATTAACAAAATTTGTAGACCGAAAAATTTCTAAAAAAATTCTGTGGACTGGCAAGATTTCGGAAAAATTTTGCAGGCTAAAAAAGTTTTGTTCTATAGAGTTTATGGCAGGTATTTGAGAAGTTTCTACTTTTTTGAAAAAATTAAGCCAAGAACCAATAAAGCAGCTATAGTGCAATGTCTTCAAAAAATTATAAACGTGGGCTTGAAGAAAGGTTTCTCAAAAGGAAATACTTGAAATAATTTATTTCGGAGAGTGACATTCTGTCTGAAGCATTATTAGGAGAAAGGGTACCTTTTATTTTTCATCGGACACTGTAACTCAATTGCCATTGTCTTCCCAAAATTTACTGATAACGGACTGCATTGCTACTTTTCATAATTTATTGTGCCGAAAAATTTTCCGCGGACCGGAGCTGGTGCACGCGGTAATTAATGAAAATTTGTGTTAATAGCCATAGATGTCACTTGAAGTTATAGTGGCATTCGTGGGCATCCGGAGATTGACTTGATTTTTGGAGGAATTTCCATAAAATACTGAGCAAACATTGTTTAATGTTTTTTTATTGTTTACACATTTTTAAATCCTCCGCCCCTTCAATGTCAACGTACTTATGTAAGCGTTTCAAGTCACTTGTAACAAATGGCTGACTCATCCACTGAAATTCTTTTTCGGATAATCATTCAGTGCGCTCTTTCAGAGACTCGTATTACATAAAGATCGTCAGGTGCACAAGCAATTCATTCCATTTACACTCGAAGATTCGTTCCTCAAAGAAACTAGGTCAGTAAAATGTCGGCTCTGTCACATTCCGAGTTGATCACACATTCTTGCTTCTTTTTGGACGTGAACACATCCTGGAATAAATCCAGGCGTTCTGTAGCCACTCCAGAGAATGATAAAATCTTGGAAACTTATGTTCATAAAAATCTAGTTAGGACTAATACATTTGCCACTCGAGGCGAAGACCCGGAAAAAATTTGCCAAAGGGGGCTCTACGGAGTTTAAAACAGTGATCCGCGAGTTCAATAAATCGAAAAAGCTCCACAGTTGAGCAAAACCCAACTTCAAATTTCTTTGGGGATCGATTCTAAATCCTCATAATTATCAACTCACAATAAAGATGAATTTCACTGCGGCAGCAGCCATCGGAGCATACATCCGGTCTTTGGCCGAAAAGAAGCTCATTTTCACCAGTTTCACGGTTTCCTGGATCACAGGATGAGACGAGGGGAACCGCGAGAATCTCGGACCTTCAGCTGGATTCGGCTCCGGCGTCGCGTCCAAATTAGTCTTCTTCCCTCGTTTCGGAGCAAGAGAAGAAGTACTCGGTTTCGTACCATGGATCGACAAGTACACCAGTTTTCTAAGTACTTGAAGTACGTCCGCAGCAATGCTGAGATTCGTCCGAACCACGCAGCCATTTTCCACTTCGTACGCACGCTTCAGGCCGTATTCCACGAATACGTCCAAATTCTTGAGTCCGATGGTAGGATCAGCTCTAATAACGCATTAAAAAACCGAATATTCTTCAACTCTTCAAAAAATATATACGGTACGTATCTCTCCCTGTTTCATTTATGCATGAATCCGAAGAGTCGAGTTCACTTAGGTTAAATACGGTAAATGAATTTTTCACAACACTTTTAACGTGTGAACTCTACTGAAACATCGACGATTTGAAGAGCACTTCTTATTTTTCTGCGGCCCAAAATGAAATAAAAATTTGTTTCTTCGTTACTTGTTGACTGTAAAACTTTCAAATTGTTCCCTACGCGTGAATGTCTGAAATACAGTCGGCAGACCTACTTCTTGAGAATCGAGTACTCCGCATAAAAGCTCTGCTTTCTCAGTAGCAGTTTAGTTGGAAAATTATTTTTTTCGAAAATTGACCCAAGCTGGTTAGAATACGGTAGATTATGCTGTTCTGCACTTCTCAACGCGGAATGCCTTTCAACTCGTCTGAGTGATTTTCTTTTCTATTTTCATAGATGTCGCCCGACGTTTAGAAGATGTTGAGATGAATTTTAGTCAGGTTGAAGATTCACCCATTTCGCCAAGCTACGTCGGGGGATGAAACAAACTTCTTGTGCAGTTTCCAGAAACAGAAGAATTTTTTTTTTTAATCAAAGTCAACTAGGTAATTTAGCAATAACAATACAACAGTACAGTACATATATCTTGGGGGGGAAAATTTTCAAGCAGAATCCAATTTCAGAACAATTTAATAATAATACTAACGAAGTCGCCATTCCGAGCAAGATCAGAGCACAGTGCGAATGCTCCGGAGTGGTGCCAGCAATTTTGTACGCAAACCGGTCCCACAGCGTGTCCGTCGTAGCAGCATCTAGCTTTCCTTCCTCGTAGCATTTCTGTACGAGCAATTCGAGGGCAGCCAACTCGCCCTGATTCGCCTTGAGGACGATTTCCGAAAGGTTCTTGACAATTTGCAACCGGGTCCTCACTTCCCGCTCGCTGGGATCCATTTCTCCCGGGAACTGCACTCGCAGATACAACAACTCGTACGCTTCCCTGACAGCCTGAAAAAGAAACGCATAACTGTATTTTAAAATAGATTTCACGACTTTTTAGGGATGAAAATAATTTCGAACACAAGTAAAATCCCAACTCAAACCAAGTTTTCAATGGACTGTCATCCAAATGAACAGAAATATAGTAAGTTCCAAACTCGGGTCATGCTATAGACGAAAAATAACTTCAACACTTCGAGATTCATAAAAAAGGACTACAGAAGGACCTTGTTCACAGATAACAGATGGGCAAAAAAAAAGCACCAAACCCAGTTTCTCTAGCTATAGTACAACTAATTTTCCTATAACAAAATTTTTCCAACGCAAGCATATTAAATTTTTTACATTTTGTACCAATTTTTGCATGTGTTTTTACATTTGCAAGAGAATTTTTTCATGTGAAGGTCACCCGGAAAATGGTGAGCAATAAGTCGATAGGAGAAGATCAACAGCACACGGACACAAGCTTGCTTCGAATCTAGGTATTCATCCCACGGTAGTCCACAAGATTCTCATCAACAAACTTGTATACTCAAATACTCTACATTTCAAGATATTCTAAGATCCTGCAAATATTCAACCATTCCTCTTCGAAGCAATCAAATAAAGTAGAATCAAAGTTTGGATAAGAAAAAAAAAGACTTCTCACGAATAATCACCTTGACAATGCTTTCATCTTTCGACTTCATCAGCATCAACATTCGCCTCAGGGGAAGCAATGACTCATCCATGTTCAAGGTGTAAGTTTCGGTGAAATACCTGATAGCTTCAGTAACATCCGAGGCAGCAGTGGATCTCAGTAATTTACACATCTGACCCATGCAGTGCTTAATCCCGTCGCGATACTCGATCGCTGCCCTCAGAAATTCCAAGTTCCGGCGGAGCAACCTGATTTCCGACAACTAAAAGAAAAAATTAACGAAAACTATATTTCAAGAAACAAGAAAAACAAATTTTAAAAGACATCGAAAAACGTTTGCACGCAACAGAAAAAACCGCCTACACTTCTCTTAAATTTTAGAGTAACTAAATATTCACGAACTCGTGCTGATCAGTGCTGAAGAGCCTTTCGTATAGTATCTATAATTGAGGGAAAAAATAAATCCAGATTCAAGAAGCATGGCAATTTTTCTCGATCTGTTCGAATGAACTTTTCCGTAGAGCCGAGCTATTGGATAAAAAACTCGTCTCCTGACTCGCACTCGAATTCATTTTCTTTAGCACGTTTTTTTTTTCAACAGATAACCAGGAGATAATTTCTCTTGGCACTGGTACGATCGTGCAAATGTTCCCATAGACACAAAAATGCTGATAAACCATTAAATGCTACAATACATCTCATGTGCAAAACTTCCCATCTTAATTTCCAATTACTGTATTAAAAATATTGTACAGACTATTGAAATTCAGCGAACCTAGAGCGTGTATAAATTCAAAAAAAATGTATGTACAGGGGGACTCTCTCCACAACGATACTGCCTACAATGAATTGTTTCTGCATAACGATCTTTTCTTGCTTCCCTTTGATTTCTCATCACATTTTATAGAAGTTCTCTTCAACGAAATTCTCTCTAAAATGATTTTTTTTGTCCCTTGAATTTCCAAACATATTTAAATTTAATTTAATTTAATTTAAAGCTCTATTAGACACGATTTTATGCAGTTGCAACTAGCGCAAGAACGAGCACAACCTGATATTATTCTAATTTCGCACCTACGCGATGGTTATTGCCGCATTCAGATAAATAACGAAAAATCTTCTGAAAATAAATAATAATTTCACTGAGATGACGCTTTCAACAAAAATATCCCTACGAATGTCTCGCAGATCAAAATTGTTCAACACGCCAAAACTCATAAGCATGAAAAAAGCTAACCTTGGCAACATCGTCACTTTCAATAGCAGCAGTCTGAGGATCGAGTTCCGCAGGTACCACAGGTGGCTCAGCTCCATGGTAGCGAGTGAAAATCTGATACGCGTGGAACAGCAATTTCACGCCGCGAATTGACAGTTCTCCGTCCTGGTGTGGCACATCCTGCGGTTCTTCAGCATCGACGGGAAGTCTGAAAAAATATCGAAGTTTAAAATTCACACTTCGAGTCGTTCAGATATGAGATACCACAGGAATGCATTAATGGGCCGGGACACGAACTCCTGCAAATTTTCACTTCAATACCTCACGTCCGACCTCCTTAATTTTCTTTGCCATCACGTAGATGTCGCCCAAAATTTTAAACATTCCGTCATTTTAGGTGGAGTTAGACAACGTAAAGATGGTGAAGCATGTTACAGGATTTTTTTCCTCGTTCGGTTCAAGATAGGTTTTTATTTTTGTCAAACAAGCGATTCAGGCGACACCTGTAGAACTTCCCAGGAGGTGCGGTTGAGCATTGAAGCTAATAAAAAAAGAAGGGCAAAGTTGTTTTCCACTAGCTTTCCGCTTCTGAGTGACTTTATAGAGGACTAAGCCTTTAAACACTATTATGTTCCTTTAATAGGCTGTTCGAAGTAGTCCCAGAAGGTTGTTGTAGAGCCGGTCGAGTATAACGGCGCAAAGACTGTTACCGTTGGGATCCACTTCGGTGCTTTCATTCTCCGGAGGAACTAAAATCAGTCCAAAAATGTCCCTGCTCTCACCCAAATACAGGACAGTACAATTTTGTCTTCGAACTCACATGCGAAGTATCGATCGAACAAGATTTCAATGATTTCCGGGCGCATTTCCCTGAATTTCAAGGCAGCCTTCGCGTCCGCGAGTCAAAGACGAAGCGACACAAGGCGACCGAAGTCAAGCAACTAGAAGACGACTTCAAAAAGAAGAGAGAGAAAATATTCCCACAGGTTTAAAAGGAATGGGAACCTTCTTTTTTTTTCGATGAAGTTTACCCTAATTATTATGCCGCAGTTTAAATCATGGAAACGGTTTTACAATTTTAAATCATACGAAGTTTCAATTGAAAAGAAAAAAACTTCTCCCACAAGCTATTGAATCTAACGCGTTTCTTTTCTGAGCAAATCTGGTGAGGCATGGATTACAGTACTGTATATAAATTTTATTTCGACAACGGCAATCAGGCTAATTATCAGAGAAGGTTCCCAGCTTGAAAATACATACAATATTTATGCGAGATACAATTGAACGTAGAATATCACCGAGCACAAAATCTCGTCATTCTTCTTCCTGTCCCCCCAATAATAGTGATATTTTTCCTAAATCAAATCATTCCAACTGGGTCCCTTGAAGTTCGACCCAAAGAAGTTTGAATTTACTTCAATAGTAAGTTACGCAGGCGCTCAGTTTCTGCTTCGCTGTGTTCCGCTGGCTTCAGTTCGTTGATCTTCTGCTGAAGTTTTTCTTCTCTCTCTTTTATAAGGGTGTCCAAATTTTCCTTACCCTTGGAAGAAAAAAAAAAACGATGAAGTTTACCCTAATTATTATGCCGCAGTTTAAATCATGGAAACGGTTTTACAATTTTAAATCATACGAAGTTTCAATTGAAAAGAAAAAACTTCTCCCACAAGCTATTGAACCTAACGCGTTTCTTTTCTGAACAAATCTGGTGAGGCATGGATTACAGTACTGTACATAAATTTTATTTCGACAACGGCAATCAGGCTAATTATCAGAGAAGGTTCCCAGCTTGAAAATACATAAAATATTAATGCGAGATACAATTGAACGTAGAATATCACCGAAGTGTTTTAGAGCAGTAAGAAGAAGGACAGGGGGGTTATTATCACTATAAAAAGGATTTAGTTTAGTAAGGTTGACCCAGGGAACTTCAAGCTGGGTTTCTTCAAACTTAAATGAAGTTATCATTCAATAATTCGTGATCGGATTCACACTCTCGACGATCTTTCAATTCAAAAAATTCACCAATATAAATTAACTGACGTGTTCCTGAAGAAATTTAAATTCATGTAAGAACGTCTTTTAGTCCTGATCAGTGTCATTCTTTAACAAGATTAAAGAATACATGACTCTCCTACTCGAGTGCCTCTTCCAATTCATTTTTGCGAAAAAGATTTCAGTAAGAACCATGTTATTCATCTGAGAAACACAGCGAGTAGAAACCATAAATCCAATTAAATGTACTCACGAAACAGCTATAATAGGGATTATAGATCGTCAGGATCCTCAAGAAATTGGTAGCAGCCTTCCGCACCGTGCTCGCCTTGTCAAACATTCTCTCGTCGCAAATTTTCACCATCCCCGCGTATCTCACAACAGGAATATACGTTTCCAAAGGTACACGAGGCGCCACTTGAGCCAGAATGGCGTCCAAGAACTCATCGTTCGTCATGTTCCTGGGCATAGCCAGTTCTGCCAACAAACTCAACGCGTCCTTCCGCACAAACGATATTACGTCTTCCGTGTGATCGCACAGAAACTGGAAATATTCGTCAACTCGCTCGTGGTCCTCTTCAGTCATCTCGTCAGTGGTCAAATGACGGATGCATTCCTTGAGCACAGTCAGGACCGCGATCCGCATGTTGTGCGACTCGCCTTCCAGGTGTTCAATCAAATATTTGATGGCGTGCTTGAAAACTCCCGGCTGTTTCCGAGCGAGTGACATGAGGAAGGAAGAATATCCCTTCGAGGCTTTCACGTCTCGGTTAACGTCTTCGGGATTCGTTTGAGCAATGTTGGTCACGACGCTGGACGCGAAAATCATGTATTCTTTCTTCTCAGGAAGACCGAGTAGGTACGACAAACAATCCACAGCAACATCAGCAAAATGTTCGTACAATTGAACTCCCTGTCATCGAACAAAAGAAGAATTATCGTCCATGCGGTAACCAAATGCTGTTCATGCAGGCAACCAGAAAGAGAATACAGTGGGTGTGGCTCCGCGCATAACGAAACTAAAATCCGTTCCTGGGTCTGGGTGTACTTGGTTATGCGAAATTTTCTTTCATGCGAAATGCGATTTCCCTCAAGTTTGCATGGTAAAATATGTAAATTTTATATTATTTCCAGACACACACCAAAACGTAATCGAACCATTAAAACTGATTATTTTTCGTAGCTTTTTAAATAAAATAGTGAACTTGGAAATTTTAAGCAACCCTGGTGAATTTTGCTCTGAACTTTCTAAATCTCAACAATTGTAAATCCAAGATGAGGCAAAACTAGATCTTTTTCCCCTAATTTTCCTGAATTTTCGAAAAAATCCCCAAGTTTTAGTCGGATATTCGACAATTTTCGGGTCATACAATTTCTTCAAGTGAAACAATTTCGTCACGGAGTAATATTTTCGTTCCCCCATTAAAAAATATCATTATGCAAATTTTGTCACTCGGGTCTTTCATTATGCGGGGAATAACTATACAGTATATGGTGGCATAACAAGTCTTAAAACAGCAAGACAACAGACTTAACATGACCTTTTGCGCTTTTTTTACGCTTGCTATTTTGCTCCGCACTCTTGGAATATTGTGCAACACTACAACTCACTTTACTCAATTGAAAAAAGATGTTCCATGTTGAATAACCACCAGCTTAATTTGGCACAAAAAATATCAGCAGTGAAAAAACATTTAAAACGCAGAGGAGAACATTTTGTGAAGACAATTCACCTGAACCAAATTCAAGGCACAACGGCTTTGATGCGAAAATCTTCGCACAAGAACTCCGATGAGGTCAAAAACGACGTTTTTCAACGGGACAGACTTGACGTGCAAAATGGTAGGGTCTCTCAGTATGGAACATGCCAAATTTCCGTACGCACTGGTCAGCGAGAAAAGAAAATCGAATTAGTGTCAGTGTATGAAACGGATGAACGGATGACTTACTTCACCACGGCGGGATCAACAAGTGGAGGATCAAACAGGCGATTTAAGCTGCATCCACACAAGCTTATGAGTGCGCTGATCATCCGGAGTTTCTCTTTGGACCAGTCAAGTGGGGTTACCGAAGAACTTTGGCCTTTCTTATTGCTCTGAAATTATAAAAATTCCCATAAGCAAAACATGTTTTCCAAAAAGGTAGAGAATATACTATACAGTATATACATTATAAGCAACACTTTTGAAATTGGGGCTTTTTCCCCGTGTTTGAAGATAACATAGCATGCGATTCATCGTTGAATAATCCTGAAGGAGTAGACGTGATAAAACAAAATCCATCGGAAGGCTACAGTTATATTTCTGAATTTCATCCGAATTCTCTAGATTTTCATCTCTAAATTAAGAAATTGGACGATACGGCTCCGACTTCTGGTTCATCCCGGGATTTTTCATCCGTGTATAAAAAAACATAGGAATGATATGTAATACAAACAACAGCACGGTACCTTGGTCAATTTAGAGTCAAACGTTTCCTGTTCGAATAACTCCGCCAATTCACAAGCAAGAAAGGACGTCATTTTCATGAGATTCCGGTCAATCGCCCGGCGATCAGGATCCAGAGACTTCTTCTCATCATTTAGGTACACTAGATCCTTCCCCAAACTACGAACAGCTGCAAAAAGAAAGCAAAAATAAACTTTTCAATTGACAATCTTCAAGTTTTTCAATCGGGTGAGAAAAACACAGCAAGTCGAACCGCATGTCAGCGATTCAAATGAGTAGCACGCGAAAATTCGACGAATTTACCACACACATAAACATAATGTACTGGACTTGGATTCCAAAGATAATAGACTTATTTTTCTTGGCCAGTCAACCAGAATTTCCTGAACGCCGAGTTGGTCTCCCCAGGTTTATTGTGCTGTTTTGCGAAACCATGCTTAGTTTACCTGAACTAAATCAAAATTAAATTTAAACAATCATGAAAAATGTAGAAAATACATTCGGAATCGTGTCACTATGATAACGGACGTAACGCATAATTCATTTTTCACACAGTGACTTCCAGTTGCCACAGATTTTTGTCTTCGATTGTGGACTCCACTTCGGGCCCAATACATGTTCTAAGCTTATGAAAAAAAATTCGGCACAAGTTGAAATAAAAGGCGATCAATTAAATGCTTTCAAAAAATTAGAAGATCTCACGCACCAGTCACGACAAATTCCCACGCTCTCCTTTTCGAAGACCCCTCCAAGTCTTTGAAGCAAAGCAACGTCGAGTACAGAACGTCAAAATTGTCAACAACGGCAGCACAGCCATTGCTTTGACACTCGTCCAAGGCATCTGAAATAAATGACCCACGAAAATTATGCAGACACTCAATCACGAAAAGTAATTTGCGGACAGCAAATACACACCTCTTAACCGATAAGGCAAGTCTTCAGCATTATAAATCGCAGAGACTGCGAAGTTTCCTTCGTCCGCAGATCCCACCAAGTCTCGAAGATTTCCGGGAATCCGGAATTCGACGACCGCCATGGTGAAGTATAAAACTCAACACGCTCACTGAATCATTAAAAAAATTTCGAAAAACGAAACAACCTCAGGGAACTACAGAATCTGAAAGTTTTGAAAATCAATAACTTCATGAACTTCCGCAGAAAAACATCTTCACGACGCCGAAAATGAAGCGTAACCAACTAAAACGTACGAAAGGTCTGAATTCAACAGTGAAATCCCGCAAAATTGATTAAATTCACACATTGAATTCACACAGTCAATCAATTCAAGTTCAACACATTCCCTAAATCATAAATATTTTTCAAAAACTTCACAACCTTATGGATCGTCGGGGCCTGAATCCGACAAAATGTCAAAATTGTAAGAAGGGAATCAAAACACACTGCCATTTTCGTATTCGTCAAAGCCTGAGCTTTGGCGACGCTCTTCTCCTTCCTCCTCACCCTCCAATTCGGCTCGAAGGAGACCGAATTTGAGCTGACGTCACGAGTCCGTGTCGGGTGCTACGATGCTTTGCCGCTGCGGTAACGCAGCGGCATCTAGCGGCCCGACAGGGATTACAGTACTGCATCTGAAAGTTTACAATATCAATAGGCTTCCGGCAGAAAGCAACTTAAATTTCGCCGATAAGAGAGCGTCACCAACTGAAACACACCAAAATGTCCGAATTCACGAGGAAATCACGCCGTATTATCCAAATTCACACGGTCAAGTTACAGCACAGGCCTCAAACACGTCACCAAAAGTGGAACTGGCGCGAAAAACACGTCGTTAATCCGCAATACTTCACGCCCGCCATTCCAAGAGAAACCTCTCATTTCAAATTCCATAACAGTACTTACCACAATCCAAAACTTAATCCGTCCGTAGCAAACAAATTTTTCGAAAATCTTCAAGATTGAAGAACAATTCCAAGAACCATCCACCAAAAAAAACCTGCAAGAGAAAATCCAAAAATTCCTCATGATAGCACGGTATCCTGTCAAAATTTTCAACATAAATCAAGCATCAGAACTGACATCTTGATCCGCTAATAGGCCAAAAGTGCGAAGCAGTATCACTCAGTTCAGGATGGCACTTTTCCGCGAACAACGAACAATTTCCACGTGGCGGGGAACCCAAAACCCATCCAAAACAATAAAAAGTCATGCGGTACAAAGCTTTTCAGATTTCCGAACACAACATACGCTTCACAGTAGAGAGAAAAAAAGAGATCAAAATTTCCTATCGAACACCAAAAAAAAGTACACCGGCACTTAAAACTCCACTCTTCAAGACGTGTCCAAGCGGATGATTCTCAACCGATTGTTCTCCGCAAACACGCAAGCAGCTTCGTTCGAGTACCCACAATACTGCGACGAACTAAACACAGTCAACAGCCGTCCCTTCTGATGCAATTGGAACCCCGCCTGCTGAACCTCATGCGCCCGGATCACATGCGACAACTTGTTCCTTTCCAAAAAAGCCTGCAACGCGGCCTGAGAAAACACATGCGCAGTTCCTCGCCGAACATTCGGCGCAAAACCCGCATTCAACTTCAACGACATCAGTCCATTCCCAGTCAAGGCTTGCTCATGCGCGGGATCATTCCACATAATTTCCCACGCCAACGGAGACTCCTTTTCCGGGTCAGACAAAGGCACAGGGATAGTATTTATCGCATCCACGAGACCACCGCCGTATTCATTCGGGAAAATGCCGCCGTGAAGACACAAGATCTTTTTGTCGATCAGTCCAGCAAGTGGCATCGCGTCGAAAGCACTGTTGATCGCTTCCCACACTTCGGGTCCAAGTGTCGGCCCAAACAAAGAGAAACACTGGTCGTGAAACTGAAACATCTTCTGCACACTCCGAAGCTCATGGTTGCCTCGCAACAAGAAAAACTTCTCCGGCGCCGCGACCTTGTGTGACAACAAATACGCCACCACTTCGACACCCATGTTGCCTCGGTCAACGTAATCTCCGAGGAAAAGAATATTCGCGGGGGTCAGTGTGGGTCCCAGGTGCCAGAACACCTTCTCAAAGCACGTGAGATCATGGAAATTCCCGTGAATGTCTCCTAGAATATACGCAGGACTCCGCACTTGTACCATTCGAGGCTCGTGCAGGAATAATTTCCGAGCCGTGTTGGCAATGTAAATCAGGTTCTTGCCGAGCTGGATCCTGTCGTATGAACCCCAAGTGTATTTCTGCTTCGGGGTTTCACTGGAACACGTCACACCGTACGGAAACATCATTGAATGCGTGTTGCCTTCGAAGAATTTCAGAGAAGCTATCATCACGTTCGGTGGCCAGGTCTTGTTGAAAGTATCAGTCGAATGGATACGATTTAGACCCAGGTGCTCGACTCCGGTTTCCTTCAGGGTTTCCGTGCCTTGATACTCCCAGAGAGTCATTACGTTAATGATGGATCCGCTGCGGACTTTGACTGAATGTGCTGCCAATTCGTAGCCTTGCTGCAATTCGTCCCCAGGGGTTAGAACTCGAACGTTGTCATAACGCGTTTTTCTGCTCCTGTTGTTGCCAACGTCGTCGCCGGATTGCACTGTGTTGAAGTTGAGATCCGACGCACTTTTCTCGTTGACGTCCACGACGTCTTGGTAAACGGTTTGAAGGAAATCCATGACAGGGCGAGGAGCGCGAAGAAGCACAGAAGTGCCCCGGAATTTCAGTTGACCGACTCCATAGAGAAACTCGGAAAGGGACAAGACTTTGGGGTTTTCGGGCTCGAAAACTAGAAAAGAAGCATGCGCAGCCCGTTCGACGTCTTCCACTGCCGTGCTTAGATTTTTCAGGCGATGAATGTCCGTCACCATGCTTTTGAATTCGCTGAATTCCAGGAATCCATCTTCATTCGCATCGTAATATCTGTAAAAAGAAAAGTAAACAATTCAATATGTATTTGAATTGATACACCAAAGTTCGTAAAATGATACCTTCCATGTACGGTGACATACAGTACTTACTACCGAATGATACCTGAAAATGACAGGAATTCCGTACTCGTGAAAAAGCATATCAAACCAAATTCATCTCTTCGATCATTCCGTTCTTGATCTCTCGAGCAATATTGTAGAGAAAGTCTATCGGAGGTTGCTTTAAAGTTATTTTTCTGCTTTACAGCAATAGAAGTTTCGAAATCAACTACTGTACAAGACGATGCTTCTCGGAATACCAGACATGGATATCCTGAATCACAAACCCCAACAAAAATAACCTAATATACAGTATTAAAGTTTTTTCAATATACTAGGGTAAGTAAAGCGTAAAATTTTGACGACACCTACGTAAACAGAAACGCAGAACAGGAAAAATCTTCGAATTTTTGCAGTGCATATAATCTAAATATAATCCCTTCTAAAGCCTTCTATCTCAAGACTAGTTAATCTTGAAGAGTATCAGAAATCAGGCTCGTACGGTTCGACGGTACAGTGAATTATGGTTTATTTTTCAAGATTTTTACAATACTGTAATACGAATAAAACTGATTTGTGGACTAAATTTAAACCTTAGCATCAATTTCACAAGATTTGTTCCAGTTCAACGCGGATGGATACCGTACAGTATCTTACATTTCATGTTATCAATTGAATACCTTACAGTTTGCTTTCCAAAAACTTATTAAAACGTTCACATGAGTAGAACATCACTACATGAACAACCTCATAATTGTGGGGCAGAATCGAATCACTGCACATTGATCATTACCGATACGCAACATACTCTGAGCCTCAAATAGAAGAAAAAATACTTGAATTAACCTCGAACGCAACTTCAAACAAACGAATGTATAAAGGATCAGGAAACGAAAACGCACTGATAAATAAATTACAATATTGTACATGATTTCAGACCTTCCCAGCTCGCTGCAGCCTTGGCCAAGTGTAAACTATCCTGCCTGACACGCAATTCATATGGAGGAGCTCACTTTTTCTCGCCAGGTAGTCCACATATCAATACTGTGCGCGAAAATTTACCTGAATATATATCGACATCGGGCTTCCCCGCACGGACCTCCGTGTTGTGCTGAAGGAGCCGTGGCCGCAACAGCAACGACGAAGTCTCGAAATGACAAAGCACCAAACCCACTGGCATCTGAGGCGCGGAACATGGGCTGAATCTGGTCTTTCGCCCAGCCCCACTCAATAAGAAACTGACAATATCCCGGGCGCTTCAGCTTCGGGAATGGAAACGTTCTCATGAGAAATTCCTGGTGGAGAACTTCTTGTTCAAACTCAAACAGATTTGCACTCTCTACCAAGGGTAACCTCGCGGCATCCACGCCCAAGCCGACTAACACGTCACTAAAGTGCAGTTCTTGAACTACTGGGGCAGGGTTGTTTCCGTTAGCGTCAACGACACCCTGGATCACATGGAGTAATTCATCCTGGACGGATCGGATAGCCATTGATACACCTGCATTAGAAGCCGCAGAACTTCCTGGTGGTCCGCCACCGAAGAGGCCCCAAAACTGTGTCCAGGTGTCCATCACTTCGTTGATCGACAGCCACTTCAGATTCCTGCCGATCATGATTTGCGCCGCTTCCGTGTCCATGAGCTTCACGGCGAAAGTCACATGCGATATAGTTTGTTGGCTCACGTGTACGGCAGGCAAGGATATTCGAGTAATTCTGGCAGTATCCGGCCTCTGACTCGGGGCGTCGCATCCGAGTTCATGCAAAATTCGCTCGGCAGTTTTCAACCATCCCGAATCCGGCACGGCAACCCGTGAGTTCGGAACCCAGAATGAATTATCACTATTCGAAGGCACATTCAGCAAAAAACGTACATCGTTCCGCACGACGAAATATATCACAACCGATACATGATCGCTGAGCATCATTCGGGCCCCGCTTGAACTACATCCTGTAGACGCCAACGAGGGACTAGCCGCGCCGTTCACACGCATGCTGACAGACATTTGAAAGAAACACTGAAAGGAAAGGTCCACACGAGAGCAGAAGCTGAAGAAACTTGTGAAGGGAAAAACGGCGAATTTACATTGGGATAGAAGACCTGCCACTCAGATTAACAATCCCGCGCCTTCAAGCGAGGCGACCGTTAGAGGAAAACGGAGGCGAGCTAGGCTCCTACGAAAAGGTGGATGTCCAGAAGTTGGATTACAAACTGGTATCAGGAAGACAGTATAAGGGCATCAACGATCCTGCAGGAACAAATTTCNCTAGCCGCGCCGTTCACACGCATGCTGACAGACATTTGAAAGAAACACTGAAAGGAAAGGTCCACACGAGAGCAGAAGCTGAAGAAACTTGTGAAGGGAAAAACGGCGAATTTACATTGGGATAGAAAATCTGCCACTCAGATTAACAATCCCGCGCCTTCAAGCGAGGCGACCGTTAGAGGAAAACCGAGGCGAGCTAGGCTCATACGAAAAGGTGGATGTCCAGAAGTTGGATTACAAACTGCTATCAGGAAGACAGTATAAGGGCATCATCGATCCTGCAGGAACAAATTTCATCTTGCAACTTATATGCAGTACTGTATTCAAGTAAAATATCAGCCTTATTACACTATTTTGCTTATTTACCCCTATAGTCACAGAAATTTTCAGTACAGTACTGATACATTATTTGTAACTGTTATAGTGCTGTACTGTATAACAAACAATTTTTAGTGCTTGATGTTAAGGTCTGGGGGAAAAAGTTTGTAGACCTCCCAATAAATTGATTAAATTCCCTTCTAATAATCCATTGAAATAGTACGTGAAAATCTTTTGGATTGTTTTTTGCGGTAAATTATGATAACATAGGTAAACACTACTGTGCAGGATCATACAAACTTAAAGTATAAACAGTCAGGAAATACCGAACAAAACTATATACATTAAACTCTGAAAAGTTTGTTCATGTGCATGATTCTCAAAAAACTTGCATCATAATAAATAAGACCTGCAGAAATACGGTACGTTGATGCAGTATATACTGTACAGTATAAGATTTCATCATCATATTACAAAAAAACTTATTGCAGAAGCCTGACAATTTTTTGAGACAATAATTTATATTATTGAGACTCGTCGTTTTCAACACATTTTAGCCTGAAATTTTCTGGAAAATGGTAAATGAATTCAGTCAACAGATTATATTACTGAAGCGACGACATATATACACAGCATTTCTATATAATACAAATAGTCTGTGATGAAATTAAAATACAATTTTTTGCATATAGTTATTCGTCTATATTTATCCTAAATTGATGCCTTTACACCCTCTATACAGTACTAATATGCTGTTTGCTTTAGAAATACAGTATATTAAAAGCAAGCTAAAAGTAGATTACACATGCGGGAGAAAATATACTGAATCATCCTTCGTAATCAACAGGGCCGGCGCTGGGGTGGGAGGCGCCTTTGTGCAAGAACAAATTTGGCGCCCCCCTTAAAAAAAAGAAAAGTTTAAAAAATTAAAAAAGGAAAATTTTATACTATGATGCCTGCAAGGCATCATAGTAATAGTACCTTCTGTTCCAACAGAATGTTTCTGTATTTTCTATGAGTATTTGTTGCAAACAAATCTGCATTGCATAAATTCAGTTTGCTTTTTGGTCATTTCACTGATATGTTTTCATTGAAGGAACTTTTTTTCAACTTTCAGTCCAAGTTCTTTTACACTGTATTCACATAATCATAATTCTGAGTACCGATTCACTTTCTATAAAAAAGGATTTTTGGCTTTTAAAAAAGTGCAGATCATGCCCAGCAAATAATTTTTAAGTTTTTCATGAGTAAAAAACCCATGAAAAACTGTCATCTGTAACATCACAGGTGATGGTCCCTCAAACCATCAATAATGGGTTACAGGACAGTTATTTTCATGGGTTAATAGGGCATAAAAGTAATGGGAGGAATTGGCATTAAAATAATGGGTATGTAATGGGCTGGTTGAGGGGGTTATTTTAATGGGTATTTCACCCATTCTTAATNTGGGATAGAAGACCTGCCACTCAGATTAACAATCCCGCGCCTTCAAGCGAGGCGACCGTTAGAGGAAAACGGAGGCGAGCTAGGCTCCTACGAAAAGGTGGATGTCCAGAAGTTGGATTACAAACTGGTATCAGGAAGACAGTATAAGGGCATCAACGATCCTGCAGGAACAAATTTCATCTTGCAACTTATATGCAGTACTGTATTCAAGTAAAATATCAGCCTTATTACACTATTTTGCTTATCTACCACTATAGTTACAGAAATTTGCAGTACAGTACTGATACATTATTTGTAACTGTTATAGTGCTGTACTGTATAACAAACAATTTTTAGTGCTTGATGTTAAGGTCTGGGGGAAAAAGTTTGTAGACCTCCCAATAAATTGATTAAATTCCCTTCTAATAATCCATTGAAATAGTATGTGAAAATCTTTTGGATTGTTTTTTGCGGTAAATTATGATAACATAGGTAAACACTACTGTGCAGGATCATACAAACTTAAAGTATAAACAGTCAGGAAATACCGAACAAAACTATATACATTAAACTCTGAAAAGTTTGTTCATGTGCATGATTCTCAAAAAACTTGCATCATAATAAATAAGACCTGCAGAAATACGGTACGTTGATGCAGTATATACTGTACAGTATAAGATTTCATCATCATATTACAAAAAAACTTATTGCAGAAGCCTGACAATTTTTTGAGACAATAATTTATATTATTGAGACTCGTCGTTTTCAACACATTTTAGCCTGAAATTTTCTGGAAAATGGTAAATGAATTCAGTCAACAGATTATATTACTGAAGCGACGACATATATACACAGCATTTCTATATAATACAAATAGTCTGTGATGAAATTAAAATACAATTTTTTGCATATAGTTATTCGTCTATATTTATCCTAAATTGATGCCTTTACACCCTCTATACAGTACTAATATGCTGTTTGCTTTAGAAATACAGTACATTAAAAGCAAGCTAAAAGTAGATTACACATGCGGGAGAAAATATACTGAATCATCCTTCGTAATCAACAATAACGCACTCATTATTGTTAAATGTATCATATACAGTATATACATACCTGATTTTTTAAATTAATGAATAATATGTTACCTAAATTACGCCGTTCATTTGAAAGAAATTAAGGCATACTCGCGTACATATACGCGTATAGCTGTACCGTATGCATTCTGTCAAATCGAGCTGCTAAATTATTGCCAAAGTATATAGGTCATATATCATATGCGCTTTGTATTTCATGGACGAATTCCACATTTTCTTTAAAGGAAAACGCTTGATAATTTTTCGGATGAATAAGTTTCACACACCCAATCCATATATATGTACAATGAACATATTGGTTTAGAAGGGGTTATCCGTTTGAATAAATATAACGTGAGTGGGAATTGAAACCCAATTCTAGCCCTGAAAACTCGTTGAACAGAGAATATATGCAAATACTGTACTCTATATATATATAGTTTCAAATTTTTTTTTATTCAGCAGCAGCAGTGCTATATACAGCTTGCATATTAAGAATACAGCAGTAATCAGAAAAAGCTGAGTTTTTGGAAGATCAAAGCTGTCATCAATGCAGCGCCATATTAATCAATTATTGCTTTGAATGTTTTTCTTTAGGAATCACTTAGTACAGTACAATATACTATAACATTATTTGTGCAACGTGTCTTTTGAAACACATATATGTTACTGCTGCACAAGGGTTGGTTTGTAAAAGATGATTAACTGACACTTGCCATCATTGGAGGCAGATGCAATTTTTTCTTTTGCTTTTCAATTCTTCATTGGTGTCACAAAAAATGTTTCATTGACTATTCAGCTACAAAAGGACACATGAAAAAGACCTGGATCATAGTGAATGCCCTACACTGAAGTGAAGTTTACCACATAACCCCCAAAGTCATAGAGCATGCAAGTGTGCATTTAGCTGCTCTTAATCAATTGAACTTCACTTCATTGGAGGGCATTCACTGTGATCCAGGTATTTTTCTTGTTTCGTCCTTCTGTAGCTAAGTAATCAATGAAAAAAGTTATTAGACACCAATGAATGATTGAAGAGCGAAGAAAAAATTGCATCTGCCTCCAATGCTGACAAGTGGCAATTTATCATCTTTTACAAACCAACCCTCATATATAAGAAGAACTTACCTTGTTTATTATGTTTGAATAAATCGTCCATATACATAATCATACCAATGCACAAAAGATCAGATGAGACAAAATTAAAGGTAATCTATAAATGACCTAGTTTTCATCAAGATGGCAGCCTTTACCAAAAAGTAAGACAAAAAAATGGCCCTTTTTTCGTTTCACCCTGTATATACTCCTGCATGTTTTATATGTACTGTACAGTAAAATTATTGCAAATCACGTCGCAGGAAATCAGAGGAAGAATTGAGGTGTTCCACATACTCAGGCTTTCTTTTTATTGTTCATCGTCGACGTAAAATTCTCACAAGAATATAACGACAAAAAATACATTTTTTCGTCATCCACAGCATTTTCCCGGAAAAGAACAAAATCTCTGGCATCATTTCGAATAAATAACGAAATGTATATCGCGTTAACCACGAAACACGATTTCAAACAGGAGGACGGATAATAATTCCACTTGACCGCATTTCTTTTTTGTTTGTTTTTTGTATCTACACATCTCTACTCCAATATAAGCTGCAGCGATACCAGCATCTCAGCACGAACAAAAAAAAAGAAATATAACTTCCTTCTTTCCAACACCCGCTCTGGCCGAGCATCACCTCAACGATCCTTCATACACACACACACGGCGGGTACAACGATCGCATTCAACGGTTCAAAATGCTGCAATAGGTAAAACAACCCCCCCCCCCCCCCGGGCATAATCTTCGTTCACCTCAAGAACAAACAAAATTCAACTTCATGATTTGAGATAACTTCAAAACAATAAATAGACGAACCTAACGGATAAATCTCCAGCGAAGAAACGAGAAGAGAACTCGTAACGAATTTCAAAACTTCCAGCAGATTTCTTTAACCAAATAAAAACTCAATACACCCCAAAAATCGCGAATTCATCTTCAACAATCAAAAGGATAAATTTCCAATAAATTATTTTCTAAATGGTCCCAATAGATTATTACGAAAAAAATGCAGAATCTTCGAGTACATCTCCGAGAATTAGGAACAAAGCGGAACTTTCAATCTGGTTTTTTTTTTCAACCACGAAAAAAATAAATTCATTCCTTAAAAAAAAGTTCAAACCGGATTGTCCAGAGGTCTTCTTTGTACGTCACCGAGCATTTCTTTTGCATGAGCAAGAGTGAAAAAGCATCTTCTTATATGGAAGTAAAATGCTTGACGCATTCAAGACACAACCATCACGTGATTCTCGTCTGAAACTTCAATTCCTCGGCCGAAAATATGAATATTTTTTGATGATGCTTTGGAAGTGATGAAAAATAGAACAGTATTTTTGACTGCGGCAAACTCTAGCTGAAAAACCCCATCTTCCTTCTTCTTCTTTTTTTCTAGAAGCCCTGGCAGTTTAAAAATTTCATGGCTGAATCTGTTGCCGCCCCTTGACAGCTAGCTCAGCAGACGAATTTCGGTTAAATCATCTCGTCGTTGTCGACGAGAAAAATAATGTTAGGCGAGAAAATTGTTTCGAACCTAGGACAAGAGGGCAAAGCATCATCACTGCTTCCCGGCGGAACGACCCAAAGTTTTCTGGCGATTCATGTTAGTGAGCATGAGTGAAATGTAGCTAGTGAGAAGGTCGTCCATCTTGTAACCCAGCGGGGTTTCACACAGCAGCTTGGACCCGCGAACCACCAAATTGCCGATCGTCATGTGGAAATAAGTGTTGCCCGACGACCAGTTGGAGATGCGAGTGAAAGGGTGAGTGACGAGCAGTTCTTTCGTGACCGGATGGATCATGGAAACACCGTGTTTGTTGATGGCGATTAAAAGGTGTTCCGGGTACGCCGGGTCCGTCGTTTGCTTCACCTCGAAGAAGGCCGACCCGAACGTCGGCCACCTGAATATCACCTGAGAATTGGGAAAAAAATAATTGTTTTCCTTTAATTATTCTTTCTTCCATAAAAATATTTTGAGAAATGAATACATAAATGTAAAAAATAAAGCTAAAATTACTCAAGATAAAAGAGTAATTGTTCTGTATCAAGTAAAGGGATTTGAAAATATAATTATATAAAATATTTGAAAAGCTCTTTAAAAAGGAGAAAATATGAAATTATTATTAAAATAATTATTTCTTCTCCCGAATAAATAATTTTTAAATAAATCACGTCATTCATCTAGCTCACTTGAGTGCCCAGGAAAACCCCAAAATCAAGCTTCAACCTACTGAAGAAACTTAATGGTAGCGCACAGAAATTATCCTCGGCAAGGGATTGTTAAAAAATTGGGGAAATTGCAAATTAACACCTAGTCATCGCCACCCCCTCCCCCAAAAAGTTTTGTATTTTAAACAATTTATAACACAAAAAGTGATCATCAGAAAATATCAATTTTTCTTCCAGATATAATAAACCTGCTATTCTCTTAAACAACGAAATTTCAACAGTTAGAGTTTCAGACTCTCATGGCATATTTTCAGCATACTGCGAAATCAGTGGAAAATTCACCATCATTTCATCCTGAAAGTTCTCCCTTTTCATCGTGCAGTGGCAAAAGAAAATTGCCTTAAAAATTCGAAGAAAAAAACTTGAAACATCACGCGGAGAATTTTAAAGTGTTTTTCAATTTTCAACAGCGTCAAAATTTCTTGGGACGCGTGGCAGTGGGACAACCCTCGTATTCACCGTAAGGGTTCACTTGAATTTATCTCGATACTGCTCATACATCCTTTGAAAATTTTTATAAAATTTAAATTTAACTGGAACAAAAAAAAACACTCACTTTCAGGAAGGCAATCTTGGCATCTTCCGGAGACATCCCTTGGTCCTGATTGTAAGCTGACATTATCCCCTTCTTCCACTCCATAGTTCCTACGGTCTTAATGAGGTCATTCGGCACCAGTTCACGCAACATTTGACTGCAAATCGAAAAAGAAACATAAATTAGCAAGCCAACAAATTTATAGAGATTCATCAACGCAACACTCACGGCAAAGACGCAAATTCGTCCTTCGAGTCACCATAATGTACACGGTAAATCAATGCAGCAAGCTTCATTGCTTCCTCTTTTGTGCACTTGTGATATCCTGCAACAGGACACAATTCCCAAAAAATTGTCCATATTATTAAATTCATTTTTCTGCATTTATAAACGAAAGACGCGGATAAATGCAAAAAATAGTCTGATATATGCGGCGCAAAGGGATTTCTATAAAGATGTAACCCTATGGTTCCTTTATGCAAGACAGGTGTCACTTGAATCCCTCATCTGAAATTTATAGAAAGAACCACCTTCACCTAGTCTTATTTACAGAAAAAGTACAGTGAGACCCCCACAGGCAAACACCTCAACATGCAGATAATTTGACATAGGGACACTTATTTTCCTAAAAAAATAATAAAAAAAGGCGCAACATGAGGACACTGACTCAACATAGGACCATTTTGTGATAAAATTGCAAATAAGTTTCAGGCCAAATTACAAGAAACAGATATTTCCAACCCTAAAATCGATGTAAGAAGAGTTCTTGGGCATTTCTCTCACCAAATCACCACCCATTTAGCTAATTTTAAAAATTAACAGATCTTCCACAAGGTTTACTTTCCCGATGACACGGACGAGGTACGTTTAAAGACCATCATTTAATGCAAATCTCTTGATGCACCAATTACGTCCGCATCTCGGGGTCTCACTGTAATTTACAGTATACAGTCCCGTACTGAAGTAACGCAATTAAAAAAAATACCAAGGATTCAAGCGTTGAAATACAGATAATAATCTTAAGTAAATTCCGCATCTTGTAAAATACTTCAATTTTCCCGAAAAATTGATTCGGAAAAATTAAGAATTCTTCGTACCTCGCAAGAGTTTCGGAAGTTCTTGATGGTAGTGGAAAATGATGTCCGCATTTCGATCCCTACCAGGCACTGTATTCGTCCACAATTTCTTCATGAAGAACACTTGGTACGTGAATTGAGGCGTCGCTCCTGATGATTGATCAAAAAGAAAACAAATTAATTTGCATCTCCGGTGTAAAGCAGGGGTCACACAATAAAATTCCAATCGGACGAACTCCTTTAACCAACGAATAAAGCATATACAGTAGTATCAATAAAGAGGAATCTAACGAATATAATATTACGAATATAACGAATTAAAGCTTACAACGAATTGGTTCGTGGTCCCTGTCCAAAAGCCACAATGTTATCTTAATTCCTTTTCAACAAATTTTTGTTCATAACGACGCGATTTTAAGGTCCCAAACCCTTCGTTTTAAGAAGAGTCTGCTGTAACAAATTGAATCGAAAATTAAAATTATCGACCGTTGGCAATCCTATATGAAGAGAGATCTTGAATAATTTTATTTTCTTTAATTTGAACAATTTTAGTAATTTTTTCCAAACAAATCGGTGGTTCTTCACAGGAATTTGTCCGATTAATCCACAAAGAAGCATCCAGGAAAATGACAAGCATTCAGGAAATTCACCAGCACACGGCACTCCAAGCGAAAAAAAAAAACAAAACACACTCATATAATTACTGAAGACCAAGTCCAACTCCAACTTCACGGCTTCAAAATCACTGCTGTCGACGGTTACAGGCAACACAACAGCGTTGCAAGTATTACCCAGGCTCTTTCCAAAACTCAAGCGAAAAAGCCTGAATGCAATACTCACAGCACCGCGGCCAGGTTTTTCTACAGGGTTTCAGCCAAACTCGAGGGGGGAAAAGCTTCGTTCTTTTTCCAGCCAAAAAATAAAATAAAAAATAGCGCTAAGGTATGATGCAAACTAAATGTCTACGACTCAATGGAACTAGAAAAGTAAAAAAAAAACAAAAGCGACCAACAACCGGGACAAGAATCGACGACATATTTTTCTTTTCCGGCGTTCTACAAGAAAAAAAAAAAACTCTTCCAGCGATCAAAAAGCTTTTCAAAAGCGCGGGATTTCAACCGCAAGTTCATCAATCACATGCGAACAGCTCGAATTGCGAAATTATCACACACGGCGATTAACGCTCTTTCAAACATGGCAAAAAGAAAATATTTCCGGGTTTTATTGAAACAAAATTCTGAGAAGAGAGAAAACCAGAAACTTTCCTGACATGGCAAAGATCTCGATTATTATCTCTCAACTGCAGTTACGTCATTAGATAAATAATCAACACTAAAAGATTTGCATTGAAAAAAAAAAAAAATTGTCCCCTTTCAATTCAATAAGCTAATCTTAATAATGTAGTTGTCTTACTTTCCTTAGACAAAAACGTCACCGAAGATATATTTCTTTATATCTTCAAAGCTCAACTATTCACGATAGAACGTCAATCACCCTGTACAATAGAATATACTGATCCCTACAAAACAAGCAATAATACAGACCTTTTCAAAGAGCACAGCACTCAAATACAAATCTGATTCAACACTAAAAAGCACTTTCAATACATTTTTTAAATCCCGAAAAAATAACTAAAATGCAGACAATACCAAAAATATCGACGTCGGCGAAAATACGTCAAGTACAAGTAAATACCTTACGCGACTGAAAACCAAGCAGGATTTCATCTCACAAACAAAAATATCAAATTTCGTATGATAATCATTCATTCTCGAAAAAAAAAGACAATGGAATGTTTGAGCGCAGCATATACTAACACGAAAATGATTTTATATTTTTTATTTTTAGAAAAATCACTTACCATCTCGAGAAGGACGAGCTTTTTTAATCCAATCAGTCAGATGACGAACGAAGTCAAAGAAGAAGTCAGCTTCGGGCACAGAAATGACCTTATCTGCTATCTTGACAAAAAGGGAGAATCCTTCGCTGGATTTCAGATTCAACCTCTGCGCTATGCTCGCGCAGAAATCTTTGGCTCTCGTGCTCGAATCAACTTCAAAAGCCTGTAAAAAAAAATATTGTGTATTGAAACTCTGGAATTCCAAAATCATATCACCAGCCTGACAAAAAATCACTGCACAGTACTCAAAAACAGTAGAATTTAAAGATTACAGCATTATCACCTGTGGTCTGAGAAACAAGTTTACAGTAATTTCAAAACACTTTTCGAAGAGCGGAGAAATCGGGCAACGAACTGCGAAACCACTTCGTCAGACAAATAAATGTTAACTAAATTTGCAGATAAAGAGTCAAAATTGAATTGAAATGAAAAAGTAAATTAATTTTAACTTCCCGAATATGAAGCTACAAACCACAAGACACGAATTCTAAGCATCAAAATTTCCGAAGTTTACAAAAAAATGTTCGAGAAAGTCGTGCATCACAAGAGATTTGCATTAAATGATGGTCTTTAAACGTACCTCGTCCGTGTCATCGGGAAAGTAAACCTTGTGGAAGATCTGCGTGGTCTTGTGTTGAATCGCTTCAACTTCCACCTGATGAGGCGGGTATTTCCTTTGCCCGTTCCGGATGGTCTTCTGCAACCGCTGAATCGCGTCCAGGGCAATCGGATGGGGACGAGTGCGCAGAAACTGGTTAAGCTCCTGAATTCACAAAGAAAAGAAAAACATTTCATAAAAAAAGGAGCCACTGCAAGAAATAGAAAACAGCGCAAAAAAAACTTGAAAAAATAACCCACAAAAGTATAAGGAGAAACGTGGGTAAAGCGCTTGTTCCTCTCCTTTCGAAAAATGCACCTTAAAAGTATCTATCCAAGATTAAAATTGCTCTCACGAAAGCCGGAGACAATGGAAAATGCTAAAAATATTTTTTCAAGAATTTATGAAATGTCCGATAATTTTACAACAAAAAATTAAAGATTAAAAATAAGCTAAAAATATTTTTTCAAGGATTTATGAATGGTTCGATAATTTTACAACAACAAAAAATTAAAGATTACAGAAATCGGGGATGACCAACCTTCAAAAGATTTTGCGAAGACGCAAACAACCCGGTCGCGAGCCACATGAGTTCCCATCCGCGCTCTTCAGACAACCGGTTTCTATTGTCAGTCAGCTGTTTCATGATTTGGCAGTACACTTCATCTCGAAGGATCTCCTAGAACACGAAAAAAAAAAATTAAATGCAAACGAATAACAATTTGAAACGACGGAGTCGAAATCATGGTTCAGAAAATTATACTGACATGTTTCAAGGGTCCATCGAATATTTGGTCCGTAAGCTCGTTGCCCGTACGCGATCTTCTCGACGGCAAATCTCCCATGTATTTCAATATCGCAGTGAAAGCGCCAACAGCCTGGAAAAACCCGAATCATATGTTTACCCTAAATATGTTTACCCTGTTTTGAAAGGGTACACCCTTTCAAAATTTTCAAGATAGAAAAAAGTATCAGAAAACAGTGCAAGGAAACAATTATCGACGCATGCATACAATAAAAAAAAACTTGAAAAACTAATACAGTATTCCAGAGCGGGATAAGTTACTTAAAAAAGGTTCAATACGCAAAACTAAAAAAAAGTAACTGGATAAAAATCACAATTTGTGATTAGTATACTGTATGATCAATATTTTTCACAGATTACGGCTACGATACAGAAAATCCCAGAAAATCCTTCAATTCTTTTTTTCGATTACTTGAAAAAAGTTGAATAATATTAAAATTATTTTTGTTGGATACACGAAACAAATTTTAATAAATTTTGAAATCGATCGTATAACTAATTTATCTACACACTGTAGATTTGAACTACTGTATACAGTTGAACCTCTACAATAACTCGAACCTTAAATTTGTCTTCAAGTCCAGATATGAATTCCCTTTGAAACAATGCATCAAGAACCTCCCTAATTCAAAAGCTTTCCCCTATAAAGCCTCCATAACTCAAATTGTATCGAGGAATATTGGCTATTATTTGATTGACACAGGCGTCAAGAGAGTGATAGACTATCATTGGGCAAGTGAACCCTCTCGCTTTCAACTTCAGCATCCTGTCGAATCATCACAATTTAAGGCCCATATTATCGCAAATTCCAATTTCCTTTAATTCTTCTTTCTTTCTCCTATAAAAATGCTCGTTCCCTCAACTCATCGAAACCTCCCCATTCTCAAATTCATTTTGCTAGTCCCTTGATGTTCGACTTACAGAACCATTTCCACAATGAAATCGGAAAAAAAAATTGATCAAGTTTCTCGAACCTCCATGGCCAATTCCTCTTTAGTCAGCAGCTTCTTCAGCAGCGGCTGGCGCACGGGCTCCCTGCTGTGGCGCCACAACTCATCCTTTCCGCCACGTCTCG
>CAJPEX010002247.1:0-42286 GCA_905338405.1 Notodromas monacha
ACAGTACTTGAACTTTTGGTTTACTTCCAATTATACGGTAGTACAGGGCTCAAACTCGGTGCAAACACTTCAGCTTACTCAATAATGATTGATGAGTTGTTCTCTAGAAATTTTCGTGAAGAATTTTTCTTCAATTCGAAAATCGATAGTGAAATCCGAAATTCTTTTCCTTGAAGAATTAAATTCAGATTTAAAAATTGTTTAACCTAACTCGCGTGAACGGTGACGCCTTTGTTCGTGTTAGAGTACAGCAGTATATACAGGTGGTACCTCGCAATTCGACCCTAATCCGTTGCCATACTAGGGTCTAATTGCGAATCGGTTAAATTGCGAGACACTCTGTCAAATTTTGAATGTAAATAATAATAAATAAAAAATTGAAAAAGCAGGTCGATCTGCGGGCAAGGGTCGAATTGCAAGTCAACCACCCTGTAAATTCGACCATCGAATTGCGGGACGGTCGAATTGTGCGAAGTTGAATTGCGAGGTACCACCTATATCGGCATGACATGAAGGCATCTTATTTGTGGAAAAGTAAAACTTTTAAACGCGTAAAACCTACGTGTTCAGGGATGGTCGTGGGACTTATCAAAACATTTATCGACTGGCACTGATCGATCAGAAAAGAAATAGACAGGCAACTGCGCAAGTATCTAAAAAGTTGGCTGACCATGGAGTTTCGTTTCACAGTCGTTATCTTCGTAATTTTGATGACAGTGCCATAACATCCCGTAGGATCTGTTTTACGAGCAGGGAGCGAGACGCGTTTTACGTATCTATATTGACTAGACTTTGAAACGCAATTTTTTTTCTTTTTGGATTTTCTTTCTTCAAGTTTTAGATTCAGTGGTATTTTCAATCTACATGTATCAGCAGGCGAACTTAGGGAATGGTCATGAAATGGGCGCCTATTCAATTGATTAACCAAATATCCAACTCTTATTACCAAAATTACTAAGAATAAGTTTTTACAATTATTATTATCAGCTCCAAATTTAAAGATATTATGAATATAACCATGTACAGTATCTCAGAAAACGTTCGATTCATTTTTTCAGAGAACAGCATTGAAGGTTGTAATTCAAATGATCATTATATCCCTCACAAATTTTATACAACTAGAAAGTTGAGTTATTTGAGAATTCATTGATGAAGATTTTTCTAGCCATCAAAGTTTTTTTTAGAAAGGTTTTTCGGTTGAAATGTTTCCCCCTTTTGACCCACAGCCCAAGAAAAAAGTTTTCGAAGGTTACAAACCGCGATATTCTTTTTCATTCTGGTAATAGGTCTGCAAATATTTTTTTTTCATTTGAGAGACTGATGAAAAGTTCAATCTTCGAATGGATTGTGATTTCGAATGGATTGTGCCTAATAAGGATAGATTGTCCGACGATTTCAGGCCCAGATGCTTTCTCTCAATCTGCGTATCAACTGAAGATGATCGCAAACTATTCAAATTATTGTCTCTCCATCCTTGAACTTGGAAAATTTAATAAGCGTATTCATTTACTTTTATTTTTCACTAATACGTTTGTATTACAATGTAATTTTTTGCCTGCGCACGCACTTACTTTTTCACACATTGTTTCTAAAAAACGTACTTTTTAGGTAAGTGTAAAGCTTGAAATTTCTATTTTTAAAATGCAACCCGCTCATGATTCGCATGCATGATGAATACTTCAGCAAGTGAAGTATATTTTCCTGTTCATTAATTCAATGCTCAAAAATTTTCTTTCGCAGGTTGAAAAGAGAATAAACGAAACATATTACCCCAGTGAAATACGGCATGATACAAATTGTGAGTGGCCTTCGGTGGCGCTGGATAAAACCAGCAGAGGATCGTTCGCTGAAAATTTTTTTGCCGAGAAACAGGACAAGATAAGTTGTGCAAACATGCCAGGGAACCTGGTAATACCCGTGCGACAGTCGTTGATGACCCGTCGAAAGCAGCCGACGCTTCGTTTGAAGATACAGAGGGACAGGCAATTCCCGTATCTGTATGAAGGTGAGCAATGATCGTTTGCATGACGTCAAATAAGATATACGCAAGTTGGAGGAGAAATAGACCAGCGATTTTATTACCCTGCGAAGGGAGCATTATCCCGACTAAACGCTCGATAACGCTGCATCTTGATCCCCTCACAACGTTTCCTCCCGATGTGTTATGGGTTATCGTTGAGACGAAAATGATGAGGGCAATTCAGGACAACGTCGTTTGTTTAAAGACATCAAGTATGTTCATTATCCGTAAGCTGAAAAATTGCTGATTCGAAGTCTCTAACCAAGAAAGCGGAGAATGGATTCATTGACCTTCATGCTGTCGATTTGTCGCCGAACATAGCTAAGAACAGTAACTTTCAACGGTTCTTCTTGGAGCGCTGGTTAACGTTCTCTGTCTGGAGAAGTAGATTTCGAACAGCCGTTGTCTAGTCATTCACGTATAGATGTCGCAATAATCGCCAGTCATTGTGCAGAGCGTACAGTACCGGGGATGATCGTTTGACCGTCACAAAAACTATCCTATGAAATCTTATGAATCAATGTCTGCAAGACAAAATTTTCTCCCGTCTAAGCCCGCACGGCATGGACTGTTCAATTTCGACGTACACGCAATTATTTTTATGACGAGAAAAAGCCTGATTTGCCGCTGCCATATAAGAGGTATTACACGTTTCCGCGCGGACTCTCTACGGCAGCACAGACTTGAAACGACCTGAACATCAGGGATTTTTTTTGTACATATATTTTATCATATTCTCTAGTTATATTCAAGAGGCTAGTCAGAAACCGTCTCAATGTCATCACCAACAATTTGTACACTTCTCAGCCATTTTGATCCATGTGTTGAAACAGGCTTCGAAATTTTCAGTTGTTAACTTCTGAAGTTTCGTTGGAACATCAGGAACAAGCTGATCCGCGTGGAACCGTGTAACCCCTCGTACAGTTATTGTTTTAATATTATGTTATCGGTTCGATTTGAACAATCATAGACTATTTCGAGGTGCATTTTAGAGAAATCTCGACACTTTTTCTCAACACTGTCGGTCCTTTTTAAATGGTGGGCGTTCTACAGTAGATTATAGTGGAACTAAGCTCTGGTATAGAATCTATGAGTAATAAAATCAACTTGATAATTACATTGACACGTGTACAGTATCACCAAGCAAAAGCTGCTTTCTCGAAAGACTTGACCGCGAAGGTTACTTTGAAAAATCTTGCAAAAATAATACTGCATTCAAAATCTACAATGGGAAGCTTGATACACGACCGCGTCTTAATCTTTCACTGCACTTTTTCCTTCAAAAATAATTCAGGACAGTAATCCGCATGTCTGTTATGCAGTTGAAATCGAGAAGAAAATTTGTGATTTTGAATTTCAATCTAGGAGGTCGAATTTTTTCGAGGTGGGAAGTTGCAATCTTTTGTTTAAAAATCCTTTTAAATAACAATAACACGACAGGGTCTCTGAATGAGAACAAGGAGTTTTCTGCGGAAAAATAAAAACAGAATCCAGGAAATATTTTATTGGTTTTATTATAGCAATGCGGACAAAACGACGGAGACTTCATCCCTTTTTTTTTCAAAATCAAACCCGAAAATGTAGCATGATTTGTAGGCGCTCAGGCTGGTCGCTGTTCTGCTAATTATACACAAATGATTTTCACTCACTTTCTGTTTTGGATCTACATGTGCGTTGGTATTTTTCAAATTGCCAAGGATTATTTAATGAACTGGTTTTATTTACTCGGGAATGATTTTTCAGCAATTTTCATGTTTTTTTTCTTTGCCATTTGATTGCGAGGTCTTTTGAGACAGTTATTCAGCATTTGAAAAATACCGAAAAAGGCAGAAATCGGAGTGAAAGGAGGAAATAAATTTGCTTAACCAATGCTTATATACGAACGAATGCATGGTTTCGCAAGCAATAACTTGGAGAAAAAATTAGTAAGTTATAATTTTTGATACCTTAGGAAACTTCATGTCATCAAAATAGCGTTACCGTGGTACAAGTTTCGCTCTCCTTTATTTTATAATTTATACTAATAAATTTATAATTAATACATGATGTGTACTGTATAGAACTTCCAAATTAAAGAAATGTTCAATTTATTCAATTTATTTATTCCCGAAAATACAAGTCACACTTTTCGCAACTTTCCTTTGAAACTAGAAAAGCAATGCTGGTCGAATGAAATGATGGAAAATTAATCGTTTAATTGCAGCACCGGATAGTCGTGGCTATGATTTACGGTACGGGTTATTTAGTTTTTTTGTGCCTCGATTTTTTTTCTCTCTTGCTCATTGTTCCGAGCTGTTAAAAATTACTATTGCTGGAAAAACAAAAATATCCTCGCTCTTCCAACCGACCAAAGGTCTGTTGGATGCTGTGCTTGGTATGGAGCAACTTGCCTAAAATGGTATTCAAAGGGCCGTTGATCTCAGCAGCCTCAGGTTTCGCTCTCGTGAACAGACTCAGCTATTGATTCTCTCCCTCAGATTATTACCTTGGCTACTATCGTATGCACCTCGAACGAGTATCTTTTTTTTCGGAGGAACCAGAAAGCAATTTATTCAAACGCGAAAGAACCGAGTTTCGTCAAGCATTGACCCCCATCAGCTCTGCTTGAAGGGATCTCGAAGGATTTTTCCTCAATCCGTAAAGCAGCTTCCAATCATATCGTCACAATTTTTTTGAGTGAATTTTTAATGTTCGTCTTGGTCGAAAAAATTTTCTTGGCAAATTTCGCAAGAATCTCCCCATGACATCAACCTTCTCGGCGTAAACCCATGCGCTTCGCACGCTGCAAGATTTACGACGATTCAATCGTTTACTGCAACCGGCGATTTTATCCTTCGAATTTTTTGTGTGTGTTTTTTTATCGTGCTATTGCTGCACGATAATTATTCTTGATTGACAGGCGTTGTTCGACGGAATAATGCCATTAACAGTGAGCGGAGGCGTTGGTTTCTTTGTTGGAGCGCGGGAAGCAGTACTGCTCCCAAAAAAGGAAACTTGTACACTTTCGACAGACAGCTTTGTGCACAAGCGTGAAATCAGTAAATTGGAGATAGATCGATGCATTTGTGAAATGACCCAAAAAAATGACAAGTAATGTTGCTGAGTCAAGGAAAGGGGTTCGTATAACCAGGCACCAATCGCAATCGCGTCCTTTTGGCAACATCGAAAATGCGTGGACGCTTCGACCAGCTTCTCCTCCACTCTCAGATAAACGTTGCAAAATCATACTTCAATATTTTATTAGCCAGTCAGCCGGAAAATAACGAGAAACGTGGCTTTTACTATGGACTGTATAGAATAATAACGGATGACATGAGAAAAATATCAGAAAGGATGAAACTTGAATGAAAACCTGCTTAGTATTCCATGAGTGAATTTCAAAACGGGTCATAAATCGGAGATGCTTATTTTTTCATTCTTAGAAACACTACGAGAACGTGATGTCGTAAGTGTAAGAATCGAAGCAGAGAAAAAAGAAACGACTGCTTGAGATTCTTCCTCATTTTCAGACTTGAGCAAATTTATGCACTTCTGTGGATTTGCCGGAGTGTTCGCGTGCATGCAATTTAAAAAAAAAAATTCTCTTGCGCATTTTTCTTTTTTTGCCGCATGATCAAGAGAACGTGGGAGATTTTCAACTTCAGTTATTCTGTTAACATTTTTTAGGTGTCATGAAAACTGGCAATCACCTATGAATCATAGCCAGAAGCGATATAATCGGGAAAGACAGCAGTTGGATTTCCTGGTGCTAAAAGCGGAACCGAGCGCGTATCGAAGTTTTTACTGCTGCATTTTCGTCGGCTCGTTACAAAAAGCGATTTCTAACAGCATTTTGTGAAGCTCAGCTCATTTTCCTGCGGTCATCATGATTGAGAAAACGAGATTCTTTCTGCTCCATGAGGTGTGGCTCTTTTTCCAAGGAATTTCACGCTTTACATCGAACTTGATTTCGGTAAGAGGGGAAAACAAAACAAAAACGATATTATACTGATTGGACGGTTCTCACGAAACTGGGTTTCGCAGTCGCCGTAACTGACTACATTCCACGGTCAGAAATGTTGTAGATAGCGGGAAACCCTGTCATGGAACTCCACTTGAAAGACTTCTCAGAAACTATTTTTCTTTCATTTTTTTTTATTCTTTTAACTTGCTTTCCCAATGCTTCATATTCATTGAGAAAGGATTTAATAAAGATCCGCGTCGTTAGTCTTGACGAATTTTGGTTGGTATTCTAGATTTGCGGTCGAGCAGTGCGAGACCCCCTCAATTTCTGTCGTTGTTTAGAGAAGCCTATGATTTACATTTCAATTGTGAGAATAATATGAAGAACCTATGTTCAAAAATGAAAATGTTTGAATATAGGCCAATCCCCAACCCTGTCAAGAAGATCCTTTGATGCCGATGCTCAATATATGTTTGAGTATATATAGTACACTCTTATCTCATATGTGTATTCTATTAATGCACTAGGTTATTGATTTCGATCATTTAGATCATAGAACATAAAAAATGAAAAGCTATCATCATTCGATGTAAAATCACAAAATGTAATACGATCGTTTCTTTCGACTGCTCATGAAGAAAAAGACACTACTGTACAGTAATTATCGTGATTTCGTAGTTATCTTGGAGACATTGTTCGGTAAATTTTTTTTTTCAACCATTGGCAGGTTTCGCCGGGTGTGAGAAAAGTGATTTTTCAAAAATCTGTGCACAGTAACCGAGTGATAATCGCACGGAGAATTGATGCAAGTTTTTTCAACTTATTCCTTCGAATAATCCATTACAGAGATTGAGATGCATTCTTTTTACAGAGAAAATCTTTATGCAAAACAGTTTATGATACATTGAATATTGTTTAAACTATTTCGAATTTGTTTCCTGCCATCAGAGACTCATTTCTTTAATTAAATTGGAATTTCTTTCGTTCCATAGCAGACGTTAAATATCAAATCTTCTCAGCATTATACAAGTTGAACGCCTGTAAGTGGAATTTCAAGGGACCAGCAAAAAAATCGAATTAGGGATCGAGGTTTCGAAATACAGAGGTTTGAGCAACAAAATACTGTAATGCCCTGTTCTGGGAAACATAGAATGATTCTCTAAAATTGTAAATGGTGATATTCTGGGGCTTGATTTGTTTCTTAGATGAGTTGAAAGGATGCAGGGTTAATTTGCCCAATTAAGTCTAACTTCCTTTCGAAACACATCAATTTATGCTTTTATTGCTTTTTTCTTTCTTGTGTCAAGAATATAATAGCCAATAACAGGCCACAGAAAATTCAGCTTATGGAGGTTTGAGGGGAAGAGCCATTTTCTTAGGGAGGTTCTTAATGTATTGGTTCTAAGGGGATTCAGACAGGGACCTGAAAAAATTTGTCTTAGGGAGCTATTTGACTTAGGGAGGTTTGAGTTATTTGAGCTATCAAGGTTCAACTGTACTATAAAAAAATATGTCTAACAGCTAACCAGAACGAAATTGTATTTTGTCGCGTCTTACGCATCTTTTTTGCGTATAAAATTCGTGCCCAACGCTTGGGTGCGGCCTAAATAACGGCTAAAATACTACAAGTTCTCACGTTGCATAAGATAATTTAGTGATGACAGCAATCCAAATCACAGAACGGATGCGTTGGTTATGCACGACGAGCCAATAAAACGGGGAGGTCGAGAAAACCTTCCGTGCCAACATCACTCACTCGGTCCGGCCCAACGGCGAACCGCAATGGGTACTTTTGGGCTGTTGAACCTGTTGGCCCGGGAAGTATTCATTGTCTTGCGTAGGTGTTTCTTTTTCCCAGCCCGCGGGTGCAAGTAAACATACCTTGAGTCAATACGATGGGGATATGAAGCCTCCTCTGCGGGGTACCGAGACTACCGACTGAGCAACGCGATTTCCCGCTAAATTTTCGAAGAGGTCATGTAGGACTAGGATGTACTGTACTAGGAAAATCAGTCATTATTCAGCGTATAATTGAGCTTTTAAACATATAGAAAAGTTGTCTTATTTCAGGTGGAAACACTTGTTTGAACATATGTCTCAGTATTTCATACTGTACTTCTCCCCTTTGAAATCGAGGTATCCATGATCTACACTTTTATAGAACTGCAGTTGGTTACTCTTTTTCCCTTTTTTTCGATGACGAACTTAATTCCCGAAATAATGGTTATTATGTTATCCAGCATTCGTGATAGTTTTCCTTAAAGACTTGGCTGGTGTTCTCTTATTTGGTAGTGAATTGAATGCTGCATTGCCTGAGGAAGCTGGAATCCGATTTACGGTTTGCTCAATTGCCTACGTTTTGAGAAAATGATATCAGGCCACGGAATGATTCAATTTTTTAAATTATTGTGTCTCTTTTTTTAAGGGAAAGAGCTGAGTTCTGATGAATTGTTCCACTTGATAGCACTTAGCAAATGCAGATTTTAGCTGGCGCTGTTTTGGTGTCCAGAGTTTAAGTGGAACCCGATCGGCGAGGGGCGTTCTGCAACTGGCAACGGTCGACATTTTCTTCTATTCATTCCTCTGCTTCTTCTCCTTTTTCTCATCTTTTGTTATGTTTTCCATTTTTTGTTCTTTTTTTCCTGAGGGCAGATGCGTTTATAAATCACAACATTCTTGCTTCGTCTGACGCTGCTTGAAAATTGGGATACGCCCAACGCAATCTCGGGTCAGCAAAACGGTCCCTTCTTTTCTTCTGCTTTTCTTATTCTTTTCATGAAAAACTCAACAGCTCCTCATCAGTCACGCTGAATTGCCGCTGATGATGAAAGATACGGGAATCTGCGTCATGCGAGTGTGTGGGGGCGTTTCACGACATCATTCCCTCGGAAGAGAAATAATTTCCTGGGTCCTTCCCGGATACAATGAGTCGCTGCTGTTCGCAAGTCATTGGAGCTTCTTTTTCTTCTTTTTTTTCTCGCAGAAGATTGTTTGCATTACTTCTTAAAAGAGAACAATGTTTGCCCGCTAATGGGATAGAATTGAGAAAAATAATATAAGAATGCGGTGGTATTTTTCTTCCCGGTGACCCGAGCGCGGCCAGGTCACGTCTTGAGGCGACATTGGTGCTTACAGCGTGCTGACGAACCAGAAGAAACGGGGTGAGGCAATAGGTGACTCAACGCACGTCGAGTCTCGTCACGAAACGCGCATTGCACCGACAGGGGGGGGGAGGACTCAGCCGAAGTCTTGCTTCGGGTTTTTTTTTTTTTTTTTATCCCCGAGTTCAAGTCAGATCGGGTCAGCTATAAATACCTCGATGTTTTACTCCTCAGTGGTGGAAGTTCCTCGTTGACCCACGATTTTAGTGAGGGGTTTTTTCAAAAAATCCGCACAGCAGTGATCCGCCGAACATACAATAGTCGGACATGCATATAAGGACGGGAGTACTTTTCTCGAGTCACTTGATATGTTGTCATCGCATAGACTGAGATTTTTTTTTCATGTTTCTCGTGAAATTGTGATGCTTCTTGAGAACTTCTTGAGACCCTTGAAAATGTGTTCACATCATATGGGAGTACTGAAAACATGTTTTACGTGTTTCTTGAAATCAGCGATCACTTTCTTCAAATATACGACTCATTGCTGCTCGGATCAGAATATTTTTGGGCTGATTAAGAAAGCTTTCCAGGAATATATACGGTAGGACCTTGCTAATTCTCCTCCCTATGTGTCCACTTTTCATCCTCTTAAGAACAATTTACATCATCATGTAAAACTCTCTAGATTAAAACCTCTGCATAACTCAAATTTATAAATTCCTTCGGGCTATTATTCTGCGGTAAGCGAAGCAATAATTTTCATCTGAAGTGAGATACTAGTTGGGCAAATTGGCCCTTTTTCTAAATTCTGTAGTCTTTCAACCACAGCATTTAACCAAGCAGTTTGAGTCCCAGAGTATGATTGATTTCAACTTCCTAAAATTCAATTTAAGTTTTGAAGTAATCTGCAAATTCGTTTTGAGTAAAAAGTGTTGGGACTGGCGTGAGCATTATTATTGATAAACATTGATTCAGAATTGAGCCATTTCAAAGTCAGAGAGAAATTTTGGAAATGAATTCATCTCTGTCGAAGAAATGACAGATAAATCACCAAAATTAGTTGTAATGGATGTGGAAAATGTGTTATAGCACGATTTCCCTTGCGCATTTTGTTAAGGGATGTTTCTCCTGCGTGTTTTGAAAAAAATGAATCTTTATAGGTAATAATTTGTTGTAATGAAATTTCCCTCGTATTGTATACATGAAGGAAAAAATGCAAACATCGTTTAAACGTGGGGTTTTCGTCAATCACGCTGAGGCCATGGAAGGTCAGTGAAATTTAAAAGTCTGCTTGGGGAGGAAGTTGAGCATCTCGTTAACATTGCAGGGACGTTTTACATGAGTCTAAGCGACAGTTACTGAGCAGTAATTTTCCTTATACAGTATAAGATTCGAAAGGGGCCTCAAATAAGGGCAAATCCCTGACATCATGTAACGGCAATATTGAAAAAGAGACGAAACACGATTTTCAAACCCCCTCGGGTCATTCGAGGAAGAATACCGATTCAATTTTGAATAAACTCGCTAAAAATCTTGTAGGAAAATGTGTGCTAATTTTCTTAAAATCTTCTGGAAGCTCTCGAAAGATGAACAGAAATATTTATGTGTATTTTGCATTTTGCTGATAAATGATTGAAGAACTTATAAATAAATTATTTTGTACAGTACTCAAAATGAGCGTTCACCGGTTTTCGCTTGCCTCAAATTAAAATTTCTTGTTAACACACAAGACTTTCAAGAAATCCTTTTAATATTCGACTGGAAATTGAGTGAATTTCAGATTCTCTCCGTTTCATCATGGACGGAAAAATTGCGAAATTTATTGAGAACTGATGAAGTAATTCTCCATAAAATTGTACGTCCATGTTCATTCCGACAGCAGTCCGATGCATAAATAATTCTGTTCCGCGATTGAAATGCCTTTTGAATTCTTATTCTGGATTTTTCCTGCAAGAATATTTGAATAAATGTGAAACATGCAATTGCTTTCAATTTTCCAACTCCTTTGCTTCAAAAAATCCCGTTTTCTGGATGGGGTTCCTCTAGATCCCTTCCCTTCAAAATGCAGTCGTGGGGGAATCATAAGTGATGAAGAACGGCGATGCATGCAAAAAAAAAGAGAGGCCAGAGAAGACAAAACAAATTTTGACGAGAAGAACATCTGACCTTGTGTTATGGGGAAATGAACAAGGGCAAACGCCGCCGCCTCCTTCCATGTGTGATTTTACAAGTCATATTTCTTTCAAGATTTAATGACCCATTTTCTGAGATAGTGACTCAGTCAGGACCTCAGGATGAGGCTCTGTCAGTACTCAGTATAACGCGTTATAAATGTACAATGGAATTGTCTTAGATTCATTGAAAATTTTGGTGTACAGTATATTGTACTGTGGGTATGTGGGACATTCATGAAGGCCACACATCCTATCGTATGAGTCGGAACAATTAAAAAAAGACACCTTGAATTGATCGACCCCCGCTTTTGTCAAATGTGGCGGGGAAATTCAGCTGGTTTACGCAGAAAATTGTTGTTTTTTGCGTTAGAATTTCCGTTAATTGTTTTCTATATTTTCCGATAAACTAAACGAACTTGGTTTGAGCTTGACAGCTAGATTCTCCGCTGGATCCAGTATTACAATCATCTCTCTCACAAAATATTGCATCGCCTTTCCATGTATACGTTCACCCTTTTTTTCATGTGCCACACTGTTCCAAGGTGTCCTAAGATTCAACATAAATTCATAGATTTTCAGAATTGAACTGTTGGTGCTCAATTTTTTGTGTTTCCGAAAAACAAATACAGTATTGTAACAGGAACCGCAAAAAACTTGGCAGATACAATGCGAGGTCATTGCTGAAAAGGCTTATTTCTCGGTTCTCACCTGCATAGTCATCCCATCAACCTCAACCCTTATTAATCAAACTGGACTGTTCTATATTTCTGTTTCAGTACTAATATCTAAAACATTATTTACTGCTAAAAAGCTAGCGATAGGTTGACTGCGATTTTTCAAACGCTTGGATGGAGTGTGTCCATTCAGCATCGCGGAGAAGGATATCACTCTTAATCCTTGAGATAATTACAGATCGAATTAGATCAAGCCACCAGTCGTTTAAAAAAAAGAGCAAAAAATACTCCTTGAGGCTCATTAAGCTCATAACCCGTTATGAGCTTGATTAATAGATCAGCGTTGTCAGTGAAGCTGCAACTGAATCCAAGTTTACCTTAAGGTCTTCGCCCATTTGCTCCACATCAGCATTCAGTTTTACAGTAGACAAAAGCATGAGTGTATTTCATTGTAATCCACTGAATTAATACGCAGTGTTCCCGTACCTCTTTGGACCTGCAGACTGGCGAATTTTCATGAAATTTTCTGCAGACCAGCAAAGTTCCATTAATTTTTTACAGACCAGCAGAAACAGTTTTTAATTTCATGCCATGAAGTCCTTCAATCAAAACTTGTATTTAAAAAATTAATTTAGGAACCAATAAGGCAGCAAGGTCAAGTGAAAAGTCTTAAAAAATTACAAATCTGGGCTTGAATAAAGGTTTCTTCAAATTTGAACTTGAAATAATTTATTTCAGTACGTGAAAATGTGTCTGAAGTATTATCAGGAGAAAAGCAAACTTTTAATTTTATTCGGATAATTTTAACTGCCATTCTCTCTCTCTGAAATTCCGAATAACAAAAACAAACTTCATTACAATTTTTAATACATTTATTAGGGGGAAGAAAATTTCCTGCGGACCAGCAAAAAAAAAAAAACTTCTGCGGACAGGTGATGGTCCGCGGACCACCGATCGCGGACACCTGGCAGCTTACACTGTTTTCCACATTCTCTCTTGTGCATATGTATTATGCCAACAGCGAGTTTCCGACTATAGCCCGCAACGTATCGGTTCAGGTACAAGCCTGTGTCTGCGTTCGAGCCGTGTGCATCCCACGACAGCTCGGTGTAGTCGGACGGACAGAAGAGCAAAAAGTAATCATAAAAAACGAGCAAATAAATAAAATAATAAGCGTGATGTGGAGAATGGATGCAGGAAGGATATGGAAATTTTCCCGAGGAGAGGAACGGTGGAACGAAGGCGAGCAACTGGGAGTTTACAGGGAGTGCGCGAGAGGGGGCTTGAGATGCCGGCCCATTCGCGTCGCGCGGCGGCGCGGACCAGCGCTGCCCACGCAGTCGCATGCGATGTTTGCCCCGCTGCTCCTGCCAGTTCAGGATTGCCAACGGTCAACCTGACGCAGTGCCGAGTTCAGTTCATCAATTCTTGCTCCGCGGAACATCAAGTGTTACGGTGTATCAGAGTAAGATATACTGTAATTATAACAAACTTCTGTGGGCTTCCAAAAAAGTTCATTCAAGTGAATAATTTGTTAGAATGAGATTTTTTAAATTAATGTTTGAAAAAATGTTTGCATCAGACCTGTATATAAGTAACTAGATCTTAATTTTTTTGCAATCTTGGATTTTTCATTATATGCTTGAAAAACTGAACAATTTCTGAAAAATATTAATGAGCATTAATCATGCATTCCATCAGCTGGACCAATTTCTTCATTCTGGAAGATGATGTGTTGAACCCACTTGGCAACATGCTGGTCATTGAGGAAATTAATGTTATAATGCAAAGTTTGTTGTAAGAGATTTTTAATGAGATTGTACTGCATGTAACAAATTAATAATCTTCAAATTATTATCAATATTGTAAAAAATTATTAATTCATTCCCATGCACTCAGGGGGTGTGAAGGGGATGCTGTGGATGCTCAAGAGAGAAAAAAAAAATGAGCTTGAGAACTTTTGATGTAGTTTACACCTTCTGAAGGGGAGCCAGGAAATTTCAAAAAAACGTGGTACCCAACAGCACCGAAAAAAAACAAGATTGATCATCAAAGCCGAAGTACAAAATAATTCAAAATTTTCTTTTGTACTGATAATGATTGCTGAAAAGCATATCTTCTGAGAATCCGTTTGAGTTCCTAACTGAAGGATTTAGGAAAAGAAGTTTTTTAGTCCTCCTAGAAAGGTTAAACTTTTGGGCTACAGAGACTTCTTGTTCAAATCAAAATGTGTCTGCAAGCAAAAAAATAAAATGAATGAATAAATCTGGCCATGCCATAGGAAATAAATGAATGCACCGTCAGCTAAGGTTAAGAAGCAGTTATAGGCTTCAAAGTTGATCGAAACTTTCATAATTGTTCCAGAAGAATTTCTCAATCTTTGCTCCGCCGATCACTAAGTGAAACTTTTACGTGGACTCAGCGAAATCTCAGAAAGATATAAGCCATTCAGGGTAGTTGGATTCGGTGTCACAGGGTCTCAGGTATAGGAATCTATTTAAAAATAATTCCTAGGGAAAAGGATTGCGGGAATTTTTAGCAGAACAGGTGAGGTCAGTTCTACTCCACGCTCCATGCCATACAATTCTGCATTTCCCAAGTCACGGGAATCGGATTAATTTGGCCAAGACTCTTATTCAGTCATCAGGAAAATCTTGGGAGTGAGAGGATAACGTGTGGCACACAATTTGCCATGTTTCTGCCATGCATAGCCTATTTAAATTGTAATCCATACCAGTCAATGTGATTATTTCACATATTAGGCCGAAGAATTCGCGCGCTTTCTGCTTTTTAATTTTCTTTTAGGCCAACTGTTCAATTTGTTCATGTAATTTGTACATTGCATTGCTTGAAATGGGTTTTCTGTAATTTACTGTACTTAATTCACCATCTCACCTTTTCAAGGACGACATATGTTTCGTGGAATCAGAGAATCTTAATGGGATTGCATCAGTAGGCCAAAGCTGTAATTCCTCCAGTTTTTCTTGCTCGTAAGACCAGGATCTAGGAACAATTCTCGTAGTTCATTTCTGAACTTGGGTGTGGAGCCTATGGCTTGCTATCTTGTTAAATTCATCGTGTCGCGTTATTCTTCTGGAGTTTAGCTTTGGAGCCCCTATGAGAGGTGCAGACGAAGCCGCCTCTGGGGCTCCGTGAACCAGAGGCTGCGAACCTCTGGCAATATAGACGTTCTCGGGATGCCCGTTCGCCATCTGCCGTAGTTCGTTCGTTGGCAACGATGAGCCCAAGCAGTTTCGAAACTTCAAGGTTGCGTCGGGACCGCGCGGGTCTGTCGGCGCTGCTCCCCAGTTTCTCTCGTACCTCTGATCGGAGTCCGTGCATTTTGATCCGTCTGAGCTTCTTGAACCGATTTCTCCGATCGCGCATTTAGCGAATACAGTAGAGAGACAGCAGATGGCTCTTCTTTTTTTATTTGAATGCTTGTGTTCTCTTCATTCCCGCTATATTTTTAATAATTTTTTTAGTATCCTGAGTGGGAGAGAGCTGGGTTCAGTTTGGCAGACATTGGACGGTCTACAAGCGACACTGTCACTATGACATGAGATCTGTGACTAAGAGCCGCCGGCTCTACTCAAAGCACTGAACCAGCAGGTACTTCGTTTCGATGACCTTACAGGAAAATCCCTCAGTGTTCGTAGAGCGAGACAGGTGCAAACGGTCGTGTGATTCATGCTCTTGAACAGTGCTCCGATTCCCTTCACTTATATTATATTTTAGGCACTCTCACGAGAACGAATGAAGCTCATTTTATGCATTTTCTCGCGATTCTGCACGGTGCAAATACAGACCGCGCATTCCGGATTTTTCATGCATTTGAGAGATGAGACAAAATATCTTTATTTACCGCTGAAGAAATAATCGTGTTAGGGTTAAAAATGCGCCGAAACAGTGATAGCGGTGTGAAAGTTGAAAGAAATGTAAATTTTATGAAAATGGCACGGGCTTGGTCGGTAATTCATGCAATAACGACGAAACGTCAGAAAACAGTGGGAAAGCTCGTGGAAACATATCTTGCTTTCTTGTCCAGCAGTGACACTGGTTTTTCTCTGTATTATTTCCAGTCTGACTTCAAATAATTTTATCGACGTGATATCGAATATTCGATCACCGTTCTGTCTTTAAATTTCTTGTAAAGCCGTACAAAAACTTGTCAATGCACCGACGGGGAGGTAAAAAAAAACTACGGCCAATAATCGTGCTAATACTCAGATATGAAAAAAACAAATCCGTGCATGGGGTGAACATTTTTTCTGCACAATGAGGAAGCTGAAAAGCTGATACAAATCATTCGATGAAACGGCACGACCGCAGGGAATAAAACCGTTACTTGAAGTCTCGATGCACGTCAGGTTCATGTTCATGTTCGTACGCATATTCCATGAGTTTTTTCATCATCCGAAGATAATCAAAACCTTTTCAACGTTTCCAAAGACCCAACACTCACTGTATTCTGTCTGTTCGAGAAAATTGTGATCTGTTTACGTGTCGTCAGTCGATTGTTCAAAAGTTATTTAGGATGATCACCCCGCCTTGATCACTATTCTTTGAACTTTTATTGCTGCTTCATTTCCGTTTTATGGCAAGATTGCGTAAGTAGATTTTGGTCTGATGTGTCTAGGGGAATTTTATGCAATGGTTAAGAGTAGGAGTACCTCGTTAAGGCGAGGAAATGAGGTTTATCTGCAATACTTGTAAACTTCATGCGTTTGAAGCCCGTTCAAATGCGACCGCAGCGTACCTTGCAATCATTGAAAAAGCGTCTGTGAAGACCTCTCACATGTGAAAGTCGTTCTACGAAGGAAATAACTCTGATCTTTAAATTACGTTACATTACCGATGTTGAATTTTCATCTGGTTGCCGTGAAACGACGCTTGGTGATTTCCCAATAAGTCTGGGTTTCAGTCGAAGAATGTCATCACATGAAAAAGCGTGTGTTCACCTCTTTTTTTACGAGATTGACAGAGGCTTCGAGGATATTGACTTCGAAATCGTTCTTCACAATGCACTTGATTGCAAGATTAAGAAACATATTTTGAAGTACAGTCAGTATCTCGCGCATTTGCCACGTCTTACCGATTTTTTCCGAGTAGACTGTAAATTATTTCTCTTGAGACAAATTTATTTGCGCCCGTGTTCTCAGTCAACAAAATCGGCAACGTTTGGTGTACACTGTCCACAGCATATGCTTTTGGCATTCCCGACATTTTAAAAGAATTTTCCTTAAAATTCGGCTACTCGAATGCGGTTAATGATTTGTTTGAGAAAATCGCTGTGTGTCGATCATAGTTCACTTTATAGTGCAGAAAAGTGACGCTGTTGAACTCCGCTAATATTTCTCCCTCCAAAATGTATTTCGTTAGTACGGATATTTACTTATTTCGCCGGTGGGCCGGTGTCGTTCGGTTTCTATTTTCCCCTGGGGTGTGAAGAAGCGGACACAACCGATTGTAGCGCGCCGTGCTCGCCGTTGACGTCGTCGTCGTCGTTGCCATCGTCGCCATCGCCGCAGAGACGAGTGGGGGTGACGAACCCCAAGTGGGTTCTGCCAACTTTGTTGAGATTCGACCCCGAACTCGGGAATTTGCTCGGGATTGGCGATGCCTGCGACGACGTGCGCAAGTGCGTGAAGCGGATCCAGGAGCTGAAGCCGCAACCGCGGCGTGTCCGCGCCAGCATCATGGACTCTCGCATCGGGCTCGACTACATCGTCGACAACAAGGAATACACTGCGAAACTTGGCTCAGGTTCGTTTCTTTTTTTCTCTCTTTCCTGGGGAAGCAAGTTCCCATTTCTGCCATTTTCGCCGTTACCCTTAGAATTACCTCCGCGAATACATACTGTTACGGGGTTTTGGAATCCGTGGTACGAAAGCATTTGTCAAGGGTGTCATGGGAGATTTCCCTTAGGGTAAAGTTAGGCTTTTCATATTTTTCGAGGAGGGGTAAATACCCGTGGATGATCGGGAATTGAAATGTCAGGGGAGAAATGAGAAAAACGACCTATTGTATATCTATCTAAACGTTTGAGAGAGTGATTAAAACTAATGAGGGCTTTACTGTAGTCAGAAGCCCTGACGAGCGATAATTTGAATTTTCTGTGTTTAGCATATAAATTTCGAAAAAAATACAAACCTATGAATCCTCCATCTGCGTCATATATTCACAGGTAATCCCCAGTAATTTATGGTTCGCAAGCACTGCTATGTTTTGACAGTGGTACTGTTGAATAAAAAATTGACAATATCGTGAATTTTTTTTATCGGCGTTCTTATTTTTTACGAAGTCTTAAATTGGAGGCCGTGTTAGACTCTATCGGTAGATGAATGGAATACGCATAGTTCCTATAGATTTGTGCATGATTTTTAATAAAATTAAAGTTTAAAATTGAACGAAGAAGGCTTGAAATCCTGACGTGTTTTCAACGTAAAATAAAAAAAATGCAATCCATCATCCTCCTTTTTTCTACTTTTGACGTGATTTCGGAGGAATACAGCTGCTCTTTGCAATTGATAATAAGAGAGTTCTTGATCATATTCCCATAATCTACATGCTGATAGACTCTTCAATGTGTGCCTGTAACGCACGTATGCGAACGATTAATCGCAGCTTAAATGTATGCCTGTTTCTGTGTGAGCTCTTTTTTAATTAACCAGAAAAGTGTGTATGACTTAAATTAATCTACTTTAAGGAAATGCTACTGCATAAACGAGGAAAACTGTGCAATAATGGGATATCAATGTTATCCAGGCGATTTTACAGGTAATGAGATACAGTTCAAGCAAAAACTTTGCATCCACATTTTTCTCTGAAATGTTAGGGGAAACTGAGAACAATTCGAAGTTAAGGGCCATTTTTTCTCAAAAGGCTTTTCTACGATTTTCAAGTTGTCATTATCATGTTGCGCAATATTTCTTCTACTTAATTTTTATACACGGGTTCATGTGCAAAAATGCCAACGGTTGAATTCGCAGCACGCTGATTGAATTCAGTTGAAGAGTTTTTTCTTCAGTATCACGGATTAAAACTAAAGCTGAAGTATTTTTTGAGAAACGACAAATGTTCGTTAGCCGACAGTTGAGAAATTTTGAAATCCCTGTGCCGAACGTCAGCTTGGTCGAAAAGCAGGTTGACGAGATGAGATTACATTGCTGTGCAGTATTTGCTTTTCAATAATTTTTTGCGGTTTATAAAACAAGCAACGTCCGTTATGTCTCTTTACGCAAATGCAGTACTTGAATCTTCTTCATTACCTTGGTGCCAAGGGATGAAATCACTTCAAACTTAGCGAGGAAATTATCACCTCGAGTCCTAGACCACGAACAACCGAACAGTACCTTTGGATCACGATATTCTGAAGGATGGTTTCCGGTAGGCACGTAGGGGTTGTTCTTTGAACCCGGATTTTTCTGGCCTCTTTTCTAGAAAGATGCGGTAGAATTTGAATATTCATCGTCCGCATATCTCCGGTCGAAAAAAAAAAAATCATGTGGCGAATTTATTCTGTACGTATCTGACGGGATTAATTTATTGGGATTTCCTGAGTCTTGCTTAATGCATGTGCTTATCATATAATTATCCGTCTATATTCAAGCCGTCTATGCGTACTATAGGTGACCTCAGTTTTTGGTGCACGCATGGGTTTCGTAACACTGGTCAACTCTCCCTTGCACGTATTTGATTTATACGCCTGGCTTTTATTTTCAGATAACTTTACGATATACAGTATAAAAAATTCAACTGTCAGAGTTTTGGCAAAAAGGATTTTCAAAAAAGGTGAGCTGTGATGAAGATGTATATTTTTTTGTGTTTTGTCGACCAGTGACAAAAATTATTCTGATGCAACGCTAGACAGAAGCAGTAATGTTTGAAGATTTTTCCTCCGCTTCTTTTGTGCAGTCAGTTGGTCGTGATCCTTCGCTGGAATTTTTATTCGAACATTTCTCAATGGATTGAAGTATTACCATGGGACTTCATTTTATCGTAAAATGCATCGAAAAGAGAAGTTAATCTTATGCACATCCTCACAAAGTTACCCAATCACCGTTTGATGGAAGTAGATGCCGAAATTTTTGAATTTCGAAATTTTCGCTTTTCATGTCGGGAGCGTTTGATTTGTCCATCGTCTTTATCCAAATCTCAGCTATTTTGAAGTATCTTATGAACAGTCACATTTATAGACAGGATGTAGTGTCACTGGAGAATCATCAAAGATAATTGTTACATTTCGACGTGTTTGTTTTCAGGAACTTCTTGAAGTTTGTCGTGACATTCATGGATAGTCTACCTGCAATGCGGTGTTCCCCTCGTGTATGCGTCAAGCAGTTCATTTCCCAGTTCAATATTTATGGATCGCGCAAATCTCTTCATTAAAATACTTTTCTTGGAAGTTCTCTGTGAATTGATCGTTGGTTTTTATTCGTCCGATGTTCAGTTTGCTCTGAAACCATGTCCGTGTGATGAATAACTCTTGCCGAAGCAGCCATTCTGAAGTTCCATTGGAATGATATTTGCATACTGCTCTTTGCTCTTCCTTGGATAAACGAGATCGCACGAGGTGTGTTTGCCAATATCAAATATTTTTACTGATTTTACCATCCGCGTTTTGCGACTGGAGCTCGTCATAAATTCCGCTGGAGGATTTCTTTCAACTTAGCAGGGGTCAGCGTTTGATGAAAATGCATTCAGGAAATCGTTTCGTGATTAGATCCTTCTTGAAGATAAAAATCATTAAAGCCGGTGTCTCGTGAAATTTTATGCAACAAAAATTAGTCAATCATGATAACGCGTTTTCTCCATCGACTTTGGTATTTATAATTCAGCCACGAGCCTTGAATACTTAATGACGCGGGATATTGATGCTTCCGGCTCTTTCATTGTTTTTGAATCTAGAAATTAATGACAAAAATAATGGAATGCGGTTTTCTAGATCGCCGAGTTCCCAAATATTTGGACTGATTTTACGATCAAGTGTCCGTGACTTCTTTTGTTTTTTGTCGCTAGCATTGGCAATTCAATGAGCACTAGAGCATTTTACCGCATTCCATCAACTGGTTCGTATTTTGACCATCTCATTTACTGGGTGCGTTATCGCGGCAGGAAGTCGCCATCAAGATTCAATCACAAAAATTTTATGGTGTCTTCAAGGACGTGTTCGAGCTCATCCGCAGTTCTGAAACGGAAACTTCGCGAAAATGTAGTTCTGGATCAGCAGAATGAAAGATTTTAGGAATCGTAACATAGCGGAGATGCTTTTCTAATTAAGAGCGAGATTGGCGTCGTCAAAGTTGTTAGCATTAGTCATTGTTCTCCAGTGAATGGAATGACCTGATTGGCTATTAAACCATGAACTAAATCGCCCACCGAACCTCGCCTGTAAATTAGTTTAATTTTTATGACACCCGTCTTTCTGGTCGTTCGATTTTTTCCTCATCTTTCCTCCAGTTTTATTTTTAACCGCATAGTCTCGTGTTTTATTATTCCCGCTTTTTATCTGAGTAAACTTGAGAAGTGCGAAAGTGTTTCCAGCACTTAATACATTTTTTATGAATAAGTAACTTTGTATCCGAGTTTTCTCATGCATTATCTTCCAGAACGCCACAAATCAAGCCTCTAATTACTTGTAGGTTTCCTTGGATTTCTTGATTCCGGCCCAAAAAATGTCATCAAACAATATTTCGTGGCATAATGTCAACATCCCTAAACAACCACAAGAGTGACTGAGACCAAAAAAGGCAAAAAACTGATTTGTTTGTTTGTTTAGAAAATGGTTTTCAAAGCCAAGATACTGTCATTTTGGAGGTTTTCTTTTCTTTTTTTTTTGGTTCTTGAAGGCCCTGAGAATTCATTTTTATAAAATCGCAATTGCTTCAGATGAATCATTTCCTTTCTTCGTAATAAGATGAAATTCAACTCCCCGCCTTCTCCCGATTTTCAACGGGAGTAAGAAAAACTCGGTCAGGTAATGGTCAAGAAATTTTCATTATCGAATTTTCAAAAAAAAGATTACGTTTGATTCCTCGCAAAAGAAACGAAGAACAATTCTTCACGGAGCTTGTGAATCAGCCCGGTTCACAGCGCATTTGGTCGAGGCTCATCCGAGTGTTGAATTTTCCGTTGGTAGGGTTAGTCACTCACTCATTGCACTCACTCTCGGAGACTTCAAGCCCGGATCTTCCCTCGTTCACGTATGGCATTCTAATAAACGTCCTTGACTGTTCTTCGACTGCATATATAGCGTATGATCCCGTAACGGGCCTCGTCCGAGGCTGAAACACGACCGGAGACGATTCGGGAAGAAATCTCTTGACCCGACTGTCGCGGCTTCCGTGTTGCTCATTAAAGCCGGGAAAGGTCAGCTTCTTATTCTTCCCACCGCCGTTCTGCTGCGTCCGGATGCGAGAGCGAGTTAATTTATTCTGCCCGCGGCTCCGTCCAAGGCGATGATTGAACTGGCGCCTAGTGTTTGAATCTCTCTCTCCTTTGGCCGGACGGTTGACCAAAGCCGAGTTTCGCTCGAGCATGAGTAACTTCATTTTTCCCTGCGAATCCCCGGAATATCCGCGAGTTTCCACCCAAGAGCCATTCCATCCACCCCCAGCTGCTCCACCCTCCAATCGACCTTCTATCTTCAGCTTTTTGGATTCAACTTTTTTCTGGTTCAAGCATCACGAAATGGAGTATTGAGTTTACTTCTCTGTCAAAATTGTTCAATTGGTTGAAAATTTAGTTTAGCCGAGGTCAGGGGTCGATTTAGGTCATGATAGTCTAGGTCAGTGTTCCCCAATATTTTTTGGGGCGCAGACCAGCAAATTTTGATGAAGTTTTCCTGTGAATTGGCAAACAACAACAAAATTGTGCAGACTAGCAAAATTACATAAAATTTTGCAAACTCAACAATTTTTGAAAGACACTACGGCAGGTACTTCAAAGTTTCTGCTTTTTTGTTTTACAAAAAATTAAGTTGAGAACCAATGAAACAGTTTTAGTGGAATGTCTTCAAAAAATTAGAAATTTGGGCTTGAAGGAAGGTTTTTCAGAATACAAAGTAAGAATAATTTATTTCATCAGCAGATTAAAATTTATCTGAAGCATTAGTAGGAGAAAAGCCAACTTTTAATTTTCATCAGATAATTTCAACTACCCTTGTCTCTCCAAAGCATTACATAATAGACTTCTTTGCTACTTTTGTTCAATTTATTATGCTGAAGAAAATTTCCTGCAGACTGGCAAAAAAAATTTATGTATATCTATGCCGGTCTGCAGACCATGGGTTTCTGGGAACACTGGTTTAGGTTATGTTACTTCAGGTTAATTTTGGCTTCTTCATTTTTTCATTTTTCTAGGATGAAATGGGATACAAAAAATTATTCGAAATAAATTTTAGATGCTTCCAAAGAACGAATGATGAAAGACCAGAACATTAAAAATTCAGGAGAACAGCATGTAAGAACAATAAATTGGATTTCTTGTTTTGTACCGTGAAGAAATTCACCAATTCGACGAGAAATAGTATCAAATTTCTCTAATGCATCCTAAGTTCCTAACATAGAAGGAATGACCGTTGTGCAAATGTGACCCAACGACTTTCAAAAATTGGAAGGTGTCAGTCCATTTATTCTTTGCAGCCTCACAAGTTGTGGACCAACATTTTTGACTGATCTTTATATCAACTTTTTAAGCAATTGGGGTTAGTAAATAAATATTCGAATCCATGGGCCAAAGAAAAAAACAAGACAAAGTAACTACAACAGTTTCAAAAATTTCAAGAAATCGCTGTCCATTCATTCGAACCAGTTTCAAAACTTATTGAAACTCCCTCGTATATATATTTTTTTTTCCTTTCTTTTAGTAACGAATTTCGAATTCGAGTTCGTATCTGTGGAAGTATAATTTGCGTTGCTAACCAGATTCGTCCCAGGTGAACCACATAAGGTATTCAGAAGCGGGTTTGCCTCTCTCATCTGCAGTGCATCCACCGATCTTCCCACGAAAAGCCTCGGGTTTATCGCGGAAGTCCACGGGCTCGATGTTCTTAGAAACAAATAAATAAATAATGTACCGGTACATGTTTTATAAAAATAAAATATAAATCTATGCAAAAGATTTTTTCCTTAAGAACTACTCCCTTCACTCATCTGCATGCAACGATGCCGCATGCCGTACACTTCAGCTGTTTCACCCGTGTGGAACATTGATTCTCTATAATTTTGTCATTAAATATCAGTTAAGAAATGCCTTGTTTTGTTGTCAACTTCAGGCAAAAGCTCAAAACTCGCAAAAATCCCTATTTTCCCGAAAATTGGACAAGTTTGAAGCATCACATTCTTCCTTCAAAGGAATCGTCCAATCAGGGTCGATCTGATTTATTGATGAGAGAAACAAAATAATGACGAATTACAACTGGAACTTTTGCAGTGCGTTTTTGTGTGTGACGATTGAAGCACTCTTGCAGATTCTGAAATGCTAAATTGACCGCAGATCGATGGCAAACCAATTTTCGTAAATTAATGAGATATTAAGGAAAAATAACTTCGGATATCCAGGGAAAGGTGTTTTAGAAGAAATCGAAAGATGAGCTCAAGAGAAACACGGACTATATAAAAAGCATTATTTTCAAGTTAGGACTTGAACTTATTCAGAGGAATCAGAGCAATGTCTGAAACCATCCCTTGGGCTTATTCGATAAGTAGGTCCCTTCCTAGAAGAACACAGAGTATGCATATCACTAATGATATGTACGTACCTGACAGGTGATATATGCGCAATTTTCACGGAGTCGAGCCCAATTTTGCATACTAAAGTACTTCTTCAGTGTATCTAGAACATTTTTTTAAGTTGTAACCTCGTCTTAAGATACCTCTTAAAACAACCTCAACGTTGCTTTATTAAACTTCACCTGCAAACGTGAGTGTAGTAGGCGGCAGGAAGCGTCAGTTTTTAGACGTATGTAATGTTCTTCTAACTGTTTTGTCGACAACCCGTATACATTCGAATGAAGTTGGAAACCCTTGAAAACGAGTCTTCGGATCGATCACGGAAGATGAACCCTTCGGTTTATATTTCAGAATTTCTGTATAGTATGTCTTTTTTCTGATTTAAGTTGCGCATGCGACTTCCGTGATGATATGTTCTTGAGAAATGTTTCATGCCATATCTTCAAAACATGCCGAGTCCAGTTCATTTATCGTGGGAATAGGAAACGCATGGTCTTTAGCAAACGCTCTATTTTTTTTTTCTCCACTCTGCCTCAAGTTCACTTTAATGTGCAAATGAGTGAAATTTATGTACGAATAATTTTTCCTAGAAAACTTTTTTCGGGAAACATTGGTTGCCTTGCACCGGGAAAAAAGGTCAGTTCCAGAAGTAATCTTCAAAATGCTGTCTTACTATCAGCATTTACACGCGAATTACTTGTGAGAACAAGCGCATTGTATGTGACTGAGTTTTTAGATTTGTTTTGGCACTGTTAAAATTTTTAAAGTGGAGAAATCTCGTGTGTTTTTAGCGCTGTGTACACGATATTTTTGTGCACAGGCGCGAAAACAGATTCGCCTTCTTGGGCGTTATTCTCATTTGAGTTTTTTTTTTTCAGGAAACTTCGTGAAAATGTGAAAGTCCTTGTAAAAATTATCCACTTCCATTTAAATTTTTGAGGTATCTATTGATAATTACGTTCGGGAAAGCTGATTGGAAAAAACTGCACTTTTTTGCCATACTGACAAAAAATTTTCATGATTTGTATTCGGAAATTTCAAGCAACCCTCTTAAGATACTGTATGAACAATTTGGTTTTAACCAGGCTCTTTTTCTTACAGTCATTGAGAAGTACGCAAAACTTAGGAGCATCTTACAAACCCCTTTAACTCTCGCAAGAAAATTGACTAAAATTTCTCTGTTTTACATATGCAAGTATCGTAATTCATACCGATGTACCTAAAATCATACAATTTGCCATCTGTTAGGAATAATTGCTGTACACGAAGTTGAATTTATCCTTTCCCCGGTGTGATAACCTATTTGTGTAACAGATTTTGCTGCTCACGATCAGTGTACATAACAGTAAAGTATAGTAATTTTTTACCGAAACATCCTGTGAAATGGACTTCAATGTTAACTTCAAGAATCGTCTTTCCCCTGGATGATAATCGACGGGATTGCGTTCCTAAACAGATATTATTTTTCGGTATCCGCAAAATTTAAATGGAACCCAGTTTGAAAGAGTCCACGGTCAGCATGGAAATAAAAACTTGTATGGAACTGTAAAGTCATGTCGACGTGTCCATTTCGCTTCGTCGAATAAGGTCGTGACCGCTTTTTGCGTCCTTGTCTTTTTCTTTATTCCTCCCTTTTCCCTTCCTGTTAGGAAACCCCATTTCTTCCTCCAATGCGTGGGTTACCATTCAGAGAAGCAGGTATTTCTCCGACACGTGATTATGTGTTGTTTGTGTGAAACGATCCTGACAACAAATTTTGCAATCTCCGGGATACTTTTCTTTCATCAGATTTTTTAAAATCCCAGTTTCGAGCTGCGAATCGCACGCATCGCACGTGTCTGTGGGGGCATCTCTTTCAGTACAGCTGAAAGGTAATAAATGATCCTGCTAGAGAAAGAAAAAAATGTTAAAATATTTAGTTTTGATGCTGTGAATATATTTAAAATACTTCATTAAATATATTTCATAAGAACGAAAGGGAACACGAAGGTCGTTTGAGCGAGCATCAGCTTGTCAGTTGATGATGACATGTTACTCACGCAAAAAATTCCCCGCGTGCTCGGCATTGAACTCCATAATTCCGGGTTTTCGTCGAGCTATTCATCATGGGGTTTTCATGAGAAGGATGCCGTTGGTTATTGTCAGTTGATGATGACATGTTACTCACGCAAAAAATTCCCCGCGTGCTCGGCATTGAACTCCATAATTCCGGGTTTTCGTCGAGCTATTCATCATGGGGTTTTCATGAGAAGGATGCCGTTGGTTGGAGATTGCTAATGTTTTATGTGTCTTCCAAGAAACGCAAAATAATTCTGAGTTTGACCCATGATAATTAAGGCTTTTATAAAAACGCCGTAGACTCATGTTGGCTTGCATTTCGAAACGGGATAAATTCCATGACGGAGTCGAATTCTTTGTAGTGACTCAACTTTTCCTTCCTTTCAAAATTATTTCAAGTCTGCCTACCGCACCTTTCGAAACCCCCTCTCCCGGAAAGTTTGTAGCTTCCAAAATATGTATTTTTATTTTTACGTTTTTACATAAGTGAATTAAGATACAGGGCACATGTACCCGGAGTCCTGGACAAAGCTCGTCACATCAAACCACGCCTTGCCGCACCTTGGTGTGCCCACATGTACCTGCTAAGTGTGATGGATCAGATTTGCCTGGACAGAATCTACATTTGCTTAGAGCGAATATATCTTGCGAGCAACGAGAACTTTCAATTTTTCATTTGAAGACATAAATTCCGCAAATGATCTGAAGTATACTTTGCGGGGCGCTTTCGTGCATGCGAACTTTCTAGAAAAAGTACGAAATAACATCGATGATCGGGACTGTAATGACCGGATCCCGTAATGCCCCCGGGCGATAAAATATTACAGATAATCGACGACGAAGAATCACTCCAAGGTAAAAAATAAAATACCGTAACAATTCAAACTATGACATGACATCATATTAACGACACTTCTAGGAAACTCAAGGAGAAGCATATATGTTTCAGATGACCTCGTGGACTATTTAAATGCGTATGTTCCTTAGTTTTTTGCTCTCCCGTGTTTCTCAAGAGATCATAATTATTATTCTTCATATAATGTGCATGAATGTTTTGATTTCTGATGCTCACCCGTGTTGAGTTTGCATGAATTTCGGCGTGAAATTCAGTTCGATCTGAATGGAGGAGATTTTTTTTCAAGTTTTAATTATGTATTTTCTGCGCTGAGCAGAATCAACCCCGTGAAATTCTGGGCGATTGAATCATTCTCGAAAAGTTTTTATTTTATTTTATTTTCCTCTCGACGTTCGTGCTGTCGTGTCTCCTTGGGTTGTTATGACATTTCGGCACAGTTAATCGAAGCCCCGGTCAAGCCACGCTCTTTGGTAATCGGGGTTCTCAGATTTTCAAATTTGTTTCCAGGTACAGCAGCTTTTTTCAAACGTCAACTCTGGGCAACGTTGACGTAGTTCCTGGCTTTGGGAGCGTTAGTGGTTTTTTTTTTCTCTTGGAATTTCTTGAATGAGTAGGCAGATGGAGAAGAAGAAGAAGAAGAAGAACACCACGACGACGACGACGAATGAGTCGAAGGTGAAGTGAATCTACGCTGGAAGACATATAGCAGCATCTCCATGACTCATCACCCGCCGCGCACGCGCTTATTCTCTCGTGTTTCAACGTATACAGTACAGTATACACTCCTCCATCCCCTTTTTCTTTTTCTCCCTCACCGCGTCGATCGCTTCGCTCGCTCGCTCACTCGTGTGCATATCCCGAACCCAAAATCTGAGTTCCCCTGCCCTGGTTTCCGCGAGCAGCGTTGAAATCTCTGTTCCGAACCCTGTCTGCCTTCCCGTGGAACCCGTTTCTAGCATTCGCTTCACTTCCGGCGCCTCGGAGACGTCGTCACGACGACGAAATGTTGACATATGGTCTCCCCGCGAACGACGTCGACCGAGCTGCGCGCACCGTACAGTACAGTACAGTATATACTGTACCTAATAATACTGTACATCTTCTCTCCGTTTTCTTCCGCGCGTCGCTCGTATCGTCCATTCCGATTCCCGCGCTTATCCATCTCCTTCTTCTTCTTATTTTTTATTACTACTCTCGTGGTTATAGCTTCGCTCGTCTCTTGTTTTTGTCTCGATGCCGCGATCAGATGGGCTGGGGTCACGGATTCCGCATGAGTAACGAGCCAAGGTCGCGCGCGACTGGACCTCGCTCGCTGGAAAACGGAGCAATGCAGCTGTGGGCTCTGCTGGGTTGCCCTGGAATGTATTCTGGAGGGGGAAATGCGTGTGCCGGTGGAAAGAGCCAGCTGAGAAAAATTAATGCCATCGAATGCAGTCGCGACGAAGTCATTTTGCTGTCGCCACTTGAAATTCAGTTTTATTCAGTTTGAAACGGGCGTGCATAGATTGCAAAATCGACGCCCCGGTGAAATTCCACTGAAAATGATCGAGATCTGCGTTATTTATGTACGCTGATGTCGTCAGCATTTTCACGCACTGAAGACGTATTTTCGCGTGGTATGGACATGTTCACAGGGAAAAGAAAGAGAGGATTTGAATCAAGATACGGCGTTCGGGAACCGTGCAATGAAAATATAAAATTCCGAGCATCACCTCATACGGCATTAGTGGAAATTAAAAAGTATTGAAGTACTACAACAACGAAAAACGACGCCGGAGAAATCAAAACAACTCAAGAATTATGAGAAAAGGAATCAAAAGTAACCTACACTTTGATTACTTGATCCCTAGGGTGCACAACAGGCAAACATTTATGCGGAGGAACATACATTACATGATGCACAAACCATGTGAAAAAGCAAGTTATGACGCGGATAAAACACACTTCGTAATATTAACTTTCTTGAGTCCAAGAATTCATGTTTTTATTTAATCGTGCGATTTTTATGCACGGAACTCGATTTTCGTATCTTTCGTTGATTGGTCAAGTGGTGGAGGGAATAATTTCTTATTTTCTCGATGCTTTCTGCTGACATTTCTTCTGCTGCTGAATTTCACGTGGCGCCACTCAATCAGCAAATACAGCTAGTACAGTATATCTTGTCGTGAATTCTAGCAGTTGACAACCAATCATGTGATTATCATTATTCATGTCTGTATAACGGCACCAACAGGATTGTAAGCGGAATTGGCACATCGAATTTGAATTTTTGCAACTACTGTACTCAGTTTTATGGTGGTGATGATAATCGGGAAAGAAAGAAAAACGGCAACTGGTGTCTTTCATGCGTCCGCAAATAATTTTCTTCGGATCCTAAAATTATCCTGAATGTCTCGTGAAAGAAAATACTGCACAGTATTCATGTTTTATTCGGAAGAATCTGTAGTTTCTTGAAACTCCTGTAAGACATCGTGACCAAAAATAAGTGAACCGCCAGATCTGAAGAGAGATTAAGAAGAAGTCGTGTGAACAACGGCGGCGTTTGATCCAAGGTGACGTCGACGAGAAGATCACTGATTTTATCGTGAAGTTTTACGGATTAGTAAGTCGGCTTTCTTATTTAGTTCGAAAAATATTCATTTTGCTGCCTTCGAAATATCAAGGACTCATTTTCGATTCTCTCGGTATCGGTTGGTAATCGGAGAAATAATTGATTCATAGACGAGATGCTCTTAAAAGAAATATTGAATTTAATGGCGTGCAGGAACATTGAAAAAAGTGAATTATATTTCTCGGCGAATTAATGTATTGCCGTTTCGTCGTTCTTCAAATCTTGACACTTTCATTTGTTACGGAAGTTTCCGCAGGAAATGGTGATTGGCTGCTTTTATGAGAGATGATCACTTCTCATGTCCTTTGATGGTCTCGTTAACCTCTTCCGTGTGATTAAATTGCGGAAATTATGTGTAGATCATTTCGTTCAACTGGGAATAAGTACTGATGAATCCAACCCGCGTATATATTTTTTCCTTTCGTCGAAGCCCCGTGTATCATTTTCTGCCCGAGCTTGAAGAATTATTTACGATCATCCATGGAATTGCGAATTTGGCACTTCTTCAATAGTGGCGAATTTCTTTGAAGGAAGCATCCTGCTCGTTTGAATGCTTGTTGCTATGGTGTCGCAAGGAAATGACGGGATTGAGAAAACGCCGTGGGAGACGTCAGAGAAAATGTTTGCGTTGGAGAAAACGCCGCAGAAGAAAAATAATCCACAGGAAGGAAAAGTCGCGGGAGCTAACTACATATTTTTCCCATTCTTGGTTTTTCTCCAACATGTATTCAAGAGTACATTTTTAGCAGTTTCTCTGACCAGTTCCTCGTTGTTTTTTTACGTGAAATGATTTCTACCTCCTGGTTCCTTCTTGGGAACTTTCGACTTCTGATATTATGCAGATAAATATTTTCTTTGCATTATTTTATTATTTTTTTTAATGATTTATCCCATGCTGTTTTCCTCCGTATGGGAGTTCCTCTCCACTCTCTATATCAAGTGTTCGCTCGTGTCAGTGTCCTTTTCTCTTTCGTTATCGTTTTACAAAGGATCTTTTTAGCCCCAGAAATATTTTCCCGTGGCATTTCCTGCCTCTGGCGTTTTCTTTGCAATGGCATTCTCTTCACGGGATATCATGTCATGCGACCGTAACCCATCGGTGATTTTTTCTGGTTTTTCAAACTTATTTTATCGACCGTTTTCGGAAGATTCGAAAGAATCGAAATCGAATCGTGAGAAAGAGATATTAATCTTTGGATTGGATGCTTGTCGCATCTGTTTATCGGGATTCCAGTGAAAGTCTGGACCCTTGAAGATAAACGCACACAGTTTTCCACGCACACTGCTTTTTTTTTTAAACAAAGAATACGTGTTCCAGAGCAACAGAGATCCTGTGATCTTGAAGGCATGCGCATTTTTCACGATCATCTCGACGCCGGTGATGTAACGCGCCGAGGCTTTTCTTTTTTCATTCACATCAGTATGATTTACACGTTTCGTGTGTGAAGGAATAATTGTATCCTTCTTAAGACGTGTACGGATCGTGTCAGTAACTCAATTTGCTGGTGCGGTTATTTTTGATTTTGTTGTCTTTTTGACCTTCGCCACGCCCACGATCTGCTATGATTAATTCCGGGAACTACTTGCAGGATCGTTATGAGTTCGAACGTGAATCCGTTTCAGGTGATTCATAATTCCCTGCAATTTTAGTTTTTTTTTTCTATAGCTGACATCATTTATACAGAGAAAGAACATCGTCACTATACCTCAATACCGTAAAGATTACTGGATGTACTGTACTCCGGAATTTTCTGAAAATCTAGCTCAAGAACGGTTTCTCCGATTAGGAATTTAGCAATGCAGCATACAGTTCACTATGATAACAAATGTAGCTTTGCAATGTTCATCAACAGTTTTTGCCTTTTCTGTAAAAAATAATGTGAAATTTGTCTCACGATTGTTCATTTTGTTGTGTCATACGAGATACGACTCGTACTCGTACCTGGATAAAGGCAATTTTTTAGTTCCTACATGAAGCTTTTTTTTTCATTGAAACACAGACATCCTGCCATTGCCTTTTGAGTCCAAGAATGTCCTAAGGATACACGCGAGTTACCTGAAAAGGTTTTCTCAGCTTAACAATGTTGTGGATATGATTAGGCATTATTTGTATACCTTACAGTATTACCAATTTTTTTTTTTACTCTGGCGTACTTTTCAATTTTTTTTCATCATCGTTGAAATGGAGAGGAAGCGTGAGATAGAAAATTTGGTGCATTTAGCCGTTGTTCGCTACACTTTCTGGTTTTTAAAAACGTTTACGTTTAGCTTCTCAAATCATAAAAAATATTTCCAAACCATGTACACAATGCGTCGAGAGTTAATGAGACGTAAAAATTTGAAAATCACGTGCCTTCACGTTGTTGTATTTTTGTGAAAGTTATTTTAAGGAAGTGATGTTGAGTGTTACCGTCGTTCTGAAATTCATCTAGTTATCAAGAATTTTCTGAAGTCAGAGCTACAAACGAAGATAATCCGTAGCTAATGAACGAAAGGCGTACTTTGAGTCTAGGCCTTGATACAGTACCACAGTGGTCATCAGAAATATTTCGATTCGGAAGCATGGTGCTCGAAAGTTTTTTTTAAAATGTTTATATGAGGTTCATTTTCAGAAATCTCATTTAAAGAATAAGAATAAGCATTGGATTCGCTTGATGTGACATTTAGACGCCTTGGTTAAAAATTATATCATATATGTGGGGTGAAGAGAATGTTTTTTGCAGTTCCAGTAATGATAATTATTTAAATACAGTATCATGAAAAAATAAACTCGGGGGATTGAACCAACTTTTGAGCTATTTTTTGCTTTCTTTTTTTCTTTCTTCTTTTTTCCTTTTTTTTTTGCTTGTGGAGGTTTTCTTCATTGCTCGCCCGTTGGTGGCATATCGTGGAGTACCCAATATGGGTAACCCCTGATGGTCTTAATCATGATCCCAGCCAGGTGCTACGAGTAACACGATCTCTCGCGTCTGCGTTGACGCATCTCATTTTAAACGGTCCAAACAAAGTGAAGGGTCTTAAGTTGATAGCTGTCCACAGAAGCGAGTATGTGAGGTTCGCAAACTATGTCTATGCAAATTATTAATATCGGGAAGTGAATTCACGATAATTTCGGACACGAATTTATAGCGTTCACGTTTGCAAGACGAAGAAAAAAAAACAGCTGGCCAAAATTTCGTTTGAAATGGCAATATGAGATATTTTCTGAGTCTTCCAAGCTGTCACGCTGAAATGAAATGTCAGATTTAAGTGCATTCAATTATCTTTTGGGTTTCGGTAATATTTTATTTTCCAAATTGCATTGGAGTGATCAGCAAGGGAGTTTTAAAAATAATTCCTCTCTGATTAAGTTTGCGCATGCGATCTTACCCTTCTTGAATAAGGGAGTACAGTGAGACCCCGAGATGCGGACGTAATTGGTGCATCAAGAGTGTCCCCAAGTCGAAATGTCCCTAAGTCGAGTCTTGTTTTCCCATAGACTTACAATATATAATTTTTAATTGGTGTTTTGTGGAAGAAATATTCTTCAGAATTCCCTGAAAAAAATGTTTGCCACTTGAATTTGAATTATTGAATACATTTTTAACTCAATAAGAACATTTGTAGCATATGATTGATTGTGTTGGCCTATTTTTGCGATCGTTCGCATGATTTTCCATCTACCTGTCAATCGAAAATATTCTGGCTTTAGATATGTATTTTAGCGTTGTCCGAAATGGTTTTAAATTGTTTCCAGTTTTTAAATTCGAGAAATAGATCGATACCAGCAGTTTCACAAATGAGCATTCATTTTCGCGCAAATACAGTATAAATTCCTGCTGGAAATTTTCGCGCATTCAGGTGTGCAGTAAAACTCCGATTTTATTAGTTGAATAATCGAGCCTTGTGCAAAAATGCGAGACGCTGTTCAATGGTTTAATAAATACCGTTATTTTCTAGATTATCAACCCTACCATGAATTCCCACGAATCCCGAACTGCGTTCCCTAGAGCCTAGACGATTAGTCAAAGCACAGAAAAATTCAACGGCGCAAACTACACTTACAAGATGCACGATTGCTTTGTTTCCTCTCAGTGAACTGTAATTTCGGCATATTTCATAGCACCCATAATGCAATTGAGATTCCTAATACTACGAGTTCCTTCGCACACTCAAATACAGTTGAAAACACTCACTCTTGAAAAGTTGAAAGACACCAGATTTCCGTGAGTAAACAAAGCGCTTGCGAGTCTGGACGAGTATCCATGATGTTGGCGGAAAATTGGCATTGGCAAACAAATTGATATTTTGGAGAGAATAATGCAGCACCTAAATGAATGATTGCATAAATTTCTCTTTGTCGGAGAATTTCCGTCAATATTTTTTACTTGAAAAAGGTTTTTTTTTTCGTTTTGGAATGACAGTCAACGGGCAGTCAGCTTTGAAAAAAAAAAAAACGTGCTCTTCACAATTTAAGCGTTATGAAATAGTTTGCTCTATCTTTTAAACCCATTTTATCACAAACGAAGTCAAATCTTTCAAACCCAATTTTCGATTGAGTGCCACCATCACTATACTGTACAGTAGTTCACAAAACCTTTAATTTAGTGCCATCTTCTGTACATCCCAATTTTCTGCAAACTGAGTGAGAGTTACTGCCACTTTCTTTCTCTCTCTCTCACGCTGTGAAAAGAATTGGCCATATGTGGAGTGTCTATTATTCTCCGAGTTTTCACTGCATATATTAAATTATAAATGGGTTATCTCAAAGATAGTTGCTGTCGCTTTTACTAAAAAAAACGTTAGTTAGGAAGGTGAATGTTCGACACGACATTGGTGAAGTTGTCGTCGCGTGAATGCAGTACTTCTCTCCCGGCGGCCGTGCAATAATGACGTACCTTGCTCGCACGCAATATAGACAATAGTCGTCACTCATTCGACCGCCTCGAGGCATCTTGTTTTTCATCCCCCTCCTCCTCTTCTCCCGAGATGAGTGACGTAATAACGCGAGCAGTCCGGTCCGGAATAGCTGATGCAACCTGAGGTTTGTTTCAATTGTCTGTTTTTTATACTATTATTCTTTTTGTTCGTTCTTGAAGGTTCCGGGCTTCTCTAGCTTTAGGCGGCCTTTTATGCGCAAAATCCATTCACGACTGCTTCCTTGTGGGATATTCTCTTTCTCTCTCTCTCTGTCTCAGGAACCTTGGATTGCAGCAGACGATTTTTATTTTGAATTTCATGATTCCGCTTGATTCTCCGTGAAGGAAAATCGAATTCGGAGTTATTTCAGATTTGCATTTAAACGGCGTGGCGTGCACGTAGAATCGACGCGCTTCATTTTTCATGCTTGAATGCAGTTTGAAAGAAAATATCTGGTTAAAACTTCAAGTACCCATCTAAATATCCCGTAAAATCAACTTATTCTTCTCTCGTTTTGCGCATTGGAGTTATCAGGAAGCTAGAGTCGAAAATCTTACAAAAAATCTGAATCGTAGAAATAAAATACAGTGCATTCAAAGCTCAAATTTCCTCGCAGAAAAATTTTGAATCGGGGGATTAGAATTTCTTCCTCAGTATTCGATGAAACATGATAGTATTTTGAAATGTGCTGCGTGCACATCTCTTGCGTACAATTTGAAGTCTTTTGCGTACAGTACTTTAATCCATGATTAAAGTACTGTATTGTGAAATTAAGTGGTATGGCAAGACATTTGTCACATTTTATCGGTTCATTTTGAATTATTATTGAGGGCTTTATATGTCATCTATGACCCATTTATGCTTATTAAAAATCAACCCCACGTTTTCTTTCAGTGATGATTTTTGGAAATACAGTACACGTATAGGTGCAACTTATTTCGGTCTTCGAAAGCTTTAATGGATGATTTCGACAAGAGAATTATGCTCAAGTGCTTCCAGATGAATGGTAAAAAATATTTTATGTCTTTTGATTAAAGCTATTGAACAATAAACATTTTCAACTACGATTCTGTGACGTCGTTAAACATGCCCCATTGTAATTTGCATTTACGATCGCTTGAATTTTCGATTTCCCAAATGATTCATGCATCAATAAAGAACCCCAGGGGAGATAAAATAAATATTAAACACGAATTTTCTTTTATCTATTATGCCACCGTTTGGGTCCAACATTAGAGGCAAACGAGTAATTTGAACAAAAACCATGGGATTGTAAACCTTGAGGCATCACCATTTGCCAATATTTACTCTTCCTTCAGTCTCCTAGAGAATCTAGAAATCATAGGAAGAAAAGTTCAAGCACTTATCTCCTGAAAAGTTATTCACCTCTTTATCTGTACCCGTTCTGAGGATGGAATGTTTACATCCGCTCACAGCTTATGAAAATAGGTTTCCTCGAGAAAACCTAGCTGACGCAATCTTGAGGAAATTTCTCTGTCGCTCTAGTTAGCAGTAAAAAAATGATTACTTCAATTACAAGAAGGATTAAAATGTTTTCTCAATTGCATATATACGTATTTCGGATTCAACCCTCGAGCTAAAAGCTTTGGTGTCTCAATCTTGCGAGAACCAGACGTTGCACTTCACCATGGAAGTTTTATCCTCCGTCCACAAACTTGATGGGAATCTTAATGAATCGCGTGCGCACGCGAGCGTTTCCGTCTGTTTCACTATGACGTAAATTTTTTTTTTTGCTCGGCTGCAGTTGAATCAACTTGGTATCGCGAATTTTTCCCACAGTATAATTCGAAGAGTGTGTATTTAATTGAATAGAGAAGAGTAAACACCGAACTTGCGCCAGCACCGCGCATCACGCAATCCGTTGCGAATTATTAGCCTTCCTGTAGAAATCTTTTCTGAAACTCGACGGTAAATCACAGTAACTGCGAAAGACGTATAATTAAAGGGACCGCTTGCATTATTAATCATTTTGATGATTTGTTTCAATGTTTTAAAGTATCGTTGCTCATGGTTTTTAAGGCATACGATGTTTGACGTTTTCTCATCGCAATTACTCGTCCATGTCCTTTGAATCTGAGAAGCTGACACGCGAAAAGATTTTAAATACTGCTTTGCATTCTTGAAAGAAACAGTGTGTTTCTTTCGATGATTTGCATATGTATTTCGTAAAAAAAAATGCAAGTGATTTTTAACGCGCTTCCCATCTGATTAAACATTTTGATAATTTGTTTCAATGTTTGCAAGTATCGTTGTTCATGGATTCTGAATCATTCGATGTACAGTATGACGTTTTCTCATCGCAATTATTCGTTCGTGTCCTTTGAGGCTGAGAAGCTGACATGCGAAAAGATTTGAAATATTGCTCTATATTCGTGAAAGAAACGAGGTGTTTCTTTCAATGATTAGCATGCGCGATTCGAAAAAAAATTTGCGAAAGTGATATTGTGTTTTAAACGTGTTTCCTATCTTTTTTTTGTCTAATTGCAGCATTGGACACGGGCAATGCGACCGTCAAGAAGCAAGTTTTTGAATTGCTTTCGGCATTGTGCGTGTACAGTACCGAGGGCTACCACAGGGCGTTGGACGCTTTGCAACACTACAAGGTAATGATGGAATGTATTTCGTTCTCTTCATTTTACTGCCAACTACGCTTGAGTGATCGTGTAGTTTCTCTAGAAAGATTGAGTATTGGAATACATTATCTCGTAATTACGGTATTTCAAAAGAAAGCGTTTTTCATAGTGATCTGCAAAAATGTTCTGACGATGGCATTTCGCCATGAATTAACATTGGATGAGATTTAAATGATTAAAAAGCTGAGCAGCATTTTTATCTCAGTAAAGATATTACCCATCACCTTTATGAACGATTATGCTGCACTTACAATTGCATCGAAGTGCAGTATTTGCAATTTTACAATCTATTGTTTAATTTGGAAAAGATATTCATCTTGTACAGTAATGGTTTTCATGTACTAAATTCGAATGGTACATGAAACATGAAAGAAAGGTTCTCGATATCATCTAGGAAAAGTTTTTCGGAACAATTCGTGAGCAAAGTAAGCTACACCGAAAAGTAAAATTTCGAACTTTGAACATTTTTTGGTATAAAAATTTAAATCAACATTTTCACAATGGAAAAAGTAACTGCATGCACCTTATTGGCTTTATTAATCCTTAGACTCCAAATTCAGCTCCCGTGATTCATAGTTCTTGAGGTAGTCCAGTGTTAATGACATTCTCTGACTATCAAAGCTTTTTTCAATTGCTCACGATATTCATAATATAGCCAGTAAAAGCGTGAGATTACGGTATATAGCATTAAAATCGGTTGAATTGCACAATCATTTCTGCTTAAATACTGTATTTTAGCTTCTACGGTCTTCCAAGATCAGCATTGTTTGATATTTGGCCAAAAATTTTCTGGGCCACTGTGTACAATAAAAAATATGTTTTCCTTTGCGCGCCATTTGGGTTGATTCACATTGGAATTTTAAAACATGAAATCCTTTGGTGCGTGCGTCGTGTCTTGTAAAAAAAAGTTTCTCAATTATTTTTCAGGAATTGAAGGACAAAAGGTATAGGTTCAGCCTTCTTGTCGAAGAACTTTCGGAACGCGACAATTCTGTGGACTACAAAGTGGCAGTTCTGGCCTTCATCAACTGCGTTATCATCTCGACAGTTGCACTCAAAGATCGAATTAGAATACGCAATGAATTTCTAGGTGATTTTCCCGATTCATTTTCACAGGAGATGTAATGCCAATATGGTACCCAGCAATTTCGTATAATTTATTGTTGACCGGATAAAATCTTGCATCTAAAAAGGTTAATTATCAAGTAAGTTCAGTGAAATCCGATTGTCCGTGTTTAATTCGGGTACATTTCACGGAAAAATCCCTGATGAACAAACATGCGAGCAAATGTTTAGCAGAGGAAACAATTATTAAACGATTATGTGACATTTAGTGTGTAATCTCACTCCCATGTCACGGATAATCATGTACATTATTAAAATTCTTATTCAACGATTCACTTGCTTTGCCTAATTTTACAAATGTTCCGTAATTTTGTCCACTTTGACGCAATATTGGTTGACGGAGCGTGTATAATTTGAGTAAACTGCTGACATTTGAAGTTCTGTAACTTATTTCATTTTAGCTAAGTATTGTCCAATTCTTTAGTTGGAAATTTTCTTGCATTGCTCAACGGAGAGTTTTCACCGCGAAAAGTCGTCGGTTGTAACATCAACAATTAGTTCGAGATCATTTTCCCACTAAACTTTCCACTTCCGCGTAATTTCCTGAGCTCCGTGGGAGGCATTCCGTCTGGAGTTGGGCTGCGAAAAGTTTTCGTAATAATTTCTTCTACTGACAGCATACCTTTCTTCTATTCCATTTCCAAATCAGGACTGAGGCTGAAGCAGATCCTGAACGACCTGAGGTGAGGTCACGTTCCATTATTTTTTCCTCCTAGACAATGTAACAGTATAAGCTAAAACCTGGCGACGGAAGAATGCGCTACTATAGATATTCGTGAGACAAACATTCAGTTACCAAAATACCGCCAAAGTATATGAGGTGTGCCTCTCAAACGAAATCACGCCTTAATCACATAGTTATGCCTTCATATTACAGTACAGGTGAAACTGCACGTTAAAAAATACTGCGTGGGAAATTAGCATCTTTCGATTCAAGACCTTGGCTAGTTAATCACGGCAATCAACCATTCGAATTTTCTAACCCCTCGATTTCACTCAACAACAAAAAATGCTTGAGAGAAAACCTGTCCTGGGTTCCAGGGAGAAGTAAATGGAAGGAAAATTTGGTGTTTATAGAAGGAAATCAGTGATTTTTCGAAAAATAAATTTTCAACGATTGAATACGACGAAAGACTTCAATAGCAAAAAAAGAAACTTTTCATTTCATGGTCGGACAAAAGAGCCGAATTAGAATGCTCTGACCTTAATAAATATTACAGTATGATATAGAGTTATATACAGTATGCAGTATCCTACACGTACGAGTATATAGATTGTAAAGGTACATACGATTGTACAATATCTGATAAAAAATAAATCCAAACATTCCCTACCCTCTCAAAGAAAAGCTTCAAAAATGATTCTGCAGTCATAAAAACTTCTGCACATGCCACAAAATGCTTCTTCGGCGCGTTTCGAGTGCTAAATTGCAGCCACAGTAAATTCGTGTAAATATTGTACAATGTCGAGTGGCTTTTCGGCTCGATTCCGTTCCGTCGTCGGGCTTTTGTTCGGGGAAAATTCGTACTGCCAGAATCGCACAACACTCTTACGGCATAGTTTTCGAATCCGGATGAAGATCGGATTCCCAGTGCGTGTCACAAGCGCGCTTTCGGAAATAACTCGCTGTTTTTCGCACGCTCGTCGTGGCGGCGCTCGTAGTGAGGTTGCACGTCGCCTTGCCGCAAGTCGTGTTGCGGATGTCGACTGAAACCGTTGTTATTCCGTGAAGCAGCCAAATCAGGAGAGAAAAAAAATTAAGTTGAACGTATTGAAAGAAATTAAATTTTGTTCTGCGTTTTGTGCGATGTGAAATGCAATTGCCTGCTGGCTACGAACAGGTGATCGGGGTCGTGATCGAGACCCGACAACGCGACGGAATCGAATTGGCTTTCAGGTATTTTTAATAAATATTTTCTTGAATTTAAAAATATCATCTGCTGGGAAGAAAATTTAAGCAACGAGAAGATCAAGATAGAGAAAACCTTAGTGAACTGAGCATGTTTCCTAAGGAACTTATCTTGAATAGAGCGCCCAGAAAGTTTTCATGCAGAGAATAGGTTTAAAAATATTGCTTGAATTTGTTATCGGAACTGTATTTTTCCCTAACATGACTTGGTCATTGATGTTGCGCATTTTCAAATCTGATCTGGAGTTTTTTTTTCAGTGCGCAATATTCTGTATAAGTCAATATTATGCCCCACCAAAATTTCACCACAATTTTTTCGCTGTAATTCACAAAACAAGATTTTCCTCTAGTCCGGTTCGTGTTCAGGATTTTGACCTATTTTCGTTAAAAGTCGATATTCCGTATGTTGCGATTTCTCGCAGTATGAAGGAACCTAACTTTTGAAAATATAAATCGACTCCATTTCCTCATCTGAAGCCATTGCACCTTATAGTAATACTTTGGATACCCGGCATAGACTCGAGCAGAAGTACAACAAACGTGAGATTGACAAGTCCTTTCAAGTCTTTTTGTTGTTGCTTCAATGCAATTTTATCTAACTTTTTAATAATTTCCGGATTTTTCCAATTAATTGTTCAGAAAGTTTTAAGCAATCTCTGTTATTCCGCATATTAAAATAGTCTATAATCAGCAAAGTTGAATCATCATATCGGTGATTTTATTTGGCTTCCAAGGGTAATGTTGCCAGAAGCCACGTCTCCTTCCATGACTTACCTTGTAACCTCTTAGTAGTTTTTCGGCATAAACCTTCACCTATTACTCGAACGTCCACTGGCATTAATAAGTGTTCTCGCACCTCTTGTACGGCCTATTTCGCTCATTTCAAATTGCTTATTTTCTACTAAATTATGGCACTCGTAACTTGTGTGTGCGTCATCATCATACCCGTATTATTTTTGCCTTCTTTTCCTTCACCCAGTCATTCGCTATTACCTTTCCCAACTAGGCCTTTACAAAGTGCGTGACTAAAAGTCTTATGGTATGTATTAAGTTCGGCTTGAACGGTGTCTATTAAGTGTACGAAGTAGACGTGCACTTCGAAGGCTTGGGTTTATTGATGCTGTTCGAAAAAACGTTAGCATCCGTTGATTGCAAACAATTGAAGGTACTGCATAATTTATGTGCTTGAGGACCTTACAACGCGTGTCGAACTTTCTCAAGTTTTCGCAGAAGCTTCTCTAAAATCCCTGCACATCGGAAAGATCATTTTGAACTCAAAACAAGGATTTTTTTCGCTGTCATTAGCGCATTTTTTATCTATCCTTTAATGACAGGTCAATGCTTTGAAGTCACTCAATATAATAGAGTTATTTTTAATTGTGTCGTAATTTACAATTGTAACATTCGTAAATAAGTCCGTTGCAGGGAGGGAACTTTTGTTTTGCTCCCCGTCAGCAGGATGAAGATCGACGAAAATAACAAACACAAAGCTGGTAATTCTGACTCGCAGTACCGAATCGGGTGCAAA
>CAJPEX010002248.1:0-42277 GCA_905338405.1 Notodromas monacha
CTCCAGGATTAGACGGAGCTTTTGGACATCTGATGCTACGAGCGTATTTGGCATTTGCTAAAGATCATGCCATTGTCATTCAATTTGGATTATTTTGCGAGTACAATTCAGATGTTTGGAAGAATGTTAGATCCTGTTCCGGAACTTGTCCTATCTGGAAGGATGATGGAACTGCTACAGCAGGAATTTCTCCTCGATTAAAACATCATCATTTTGGATTGAGCAAGTTGGTCACGGATTGTGAGGGATTCCCTTTGGGTAATGTAACTCGTGTTCGAGGGATTCTAAGTACTTCTGATCCTTTTGAAAGGTGAGCTGAGTGTCAGATCTTGCGACTGAAGGAAAGAATTTTAACACAATTCCCTTTTTTTGTATATTTGCAGTTTATCGATGGTCTATGCCTCCAACATCTACGATGAGTGTTTTTCACTTGAGTATATCCGGGGAAGCTACAAGTTGGACAATTCGACTGCTACAACTTCGTACAAAATAAAGGATCTTCACTTGGGACGTATTGTGGTTGGATCGTTGGTTCGTGTTAAGAAGACTCGGGTTTTGAAGATCGTTGTGACTCGTACTCCGATGGGTTTTTGGTTAATTGGGTCAGGAGAACCAGTATTTGCTTCAGAATCTGATTTGGAGCTTGCGGGTTGAAATGTTGTCGCTGAAATTCGAATCTCTTTTTTATTTTGACTGATGGAGTACCTCATTTTGTATCGTTTTGTACTGAGTTTTTTGATTGTACTTTGTTACTACTTTGTTATTGAATACCATGTCGATCGTTGATAAATTGTTTGAAAGTTTTTTGTACTTCGGCTTCTTTTTGTTTTTTTATAAAAGTACTTTGTCCTTTAGGACCCTACATAACCCAACACACTTCCTAGGATTTTTCCTGAAGATATAAAAGATGGGATAAGAAGGGACAATTTTTTTTTTATGTTCTTGTTATGAGATTTCAAATTACTCTTATAAAAAACACTCCAACTGTTTTTATTCGTTCTAGAGCAAGTTTTCTCAAAAATTCATCATCAATTTGTTGCACTTCAGTCTCTAGAGGAATTAGATTTTTGATGGATTGATTTTTAAGGATAGTTGGTAAGGGGTTTCCATCCCCCCCTGCCGATGAGTTGTCAAAATATCCACCACTCTGATTAATCCGTCTCTTGGACTTTTATAGGTATTTATAATTTTGGCCAATTTCCACTTTAACTTGTGCAGAGGGGAGTTACTTGACAGGATACTTGGTCTTAATAGAACAATTTGGCCTTCTTTGGGTTCGAGGATTTTTCCTTTCCCTGTTTTAGTTGAAAATTTTCTCAATTTAGAAATGTATCCTTCATAAAAACTGTTCCACGTTTTTTCGGCAATTTCTAATCTTTTTATTGCATTAGCAGAAAGTCTATTACTGTCAGTGATTTCCAAGAATTTAAGCGGGTCTGGTCCATAAAGAAAGGGATTTAATTCCCAATCACCCTGGTGAGGGTTAATGAACATTGATGGAGTTATTGGCATAGGGGCTTCTCTGTCAGAATACAAATAAGTAAGAGGTCTGTTGTTAATCATGTTTTCTATTTGAGATACCAAAGCTCTTAAAGAATTCCAATTGTCAAATGATAAACCTCTGAAGGTTCAGCAGAAAGTCTATTACTGTCAGTGATTTCCAAGAATTTAAGCGGGTCTGGTCCATAAAGAAAGGGATTTAATTCCCAATCACCCTGGTGAGGGTTGATGAACATTGATGGGGTAATTGGCATAGGGGCTTCTCTGTCAGAATACAAATAAGTAAGAGGTCTGTTGTTGATCATGTTTTCTATTTGAGATACCAAAGCTCTTAAAGAATTCCAATTGTCAAATGATAAACCTCTGAAGGTTCTTGCCAATCTGTCTTTAATCATACTCATATGTCGTTCATAAAATCCTCCCCACCAAGGGGCTCTACTCGCATTGAAATGCCATTCCACATTTTTCAATTTTACTCTTAATTTCAGTTCTTGTGCTTTCAACAACATGGGCCAAGCAGCTTTAAACGTAGCAGCATTATCAGATACTAACACTTCAGGGTCTACATTTCGAATACCACAAAAGGTCTCATAAGCTCCAACAAAGGATTTTATAGTTAAATCTTGAACTGGTTCCAGATGTACTGCTCTAATAAGAGGACAGGAAAAAACACATATTGAACTTCAGGGTCTACATTTCGAATACCACAAAAGGTTTCATAAGCTCCAACAAAGGATTTTATAGTTAAATCTTGAACTGGTTCCAGATGTACTGCTCTAATAAGAGGACAGGAAAAAACACATATTGATACCTTTTGAGACGGATTGATTACTATTCTTTTCTTTTCAACCATTTTTGTAGTTTCTATAGAAATAAATGGTCCAACAAAATCAATTCCAACTGCTTTAAAGGGTATAGAAAAAAAACACATATTGATACCTTTTGAGAAGGATTGATTACTATTCTTTTCTTTTCAACCATTTTTGTAGTTTCTATAGAAATAAATGGTCCAACAAAATCAATTCCAACTGCTTTAAAGGGTATAGAACCATAGTATCTGTATTCTGGCAGAGGAGCAGGAGGGACAGAGTATGGTTGAGCATCAAATCGTTTGCACCAATTGCAGTTTTTCCTGACTTCTCTTCCTATTTTTCTGCCTCTAGGCACCCAGAAAGTCTTATGTATGTAACTCATCATTATGGAGGAGGATGCGTGTCCTAATTTTTCGTGATATTCTCTAAAGAATGCCTGCAATCCGTCTGTATTGACGCTTCCTTTAGGAATTGGGATATATATTAAACTTTTTCTAACCAAATTCCTTGAATCTATTTTTGAGTTCGTATGTTCTCCTTGCCTGCTTACTGATTCGATTAGATTAAATTCCGTGTTCCATTGTAAATCTGGTTTCTCCGGGATAGATTTTTTGGATTTAAGCATTTCCCAGTCATCATAGGCATATAGTTTTTGAAAAGTTTGAAAGATTTCTATTTGAGCATTTTTCTTCATTTCTACTGTGGATCTTTCATGTATGAGTTTTGTTATAATTAGGTCTCCGTTAAGTGCTCGTTTTGCCCCTCGTGTTCGTCTTCGAACTCTCTCCTTGAAGTAGGTAGTGATCTTTTTCCACCCAAGAAAACGATTTATGATAGTTTCCCAAGAGGAAGTTCCGGCCAATAATTTTGCGACACTTTCTTTTGAGTTGTCCCAAGAGGACGTTGGAGTCGGATTGACTCTGCAAACTGCAGCAGATATTGTTTGTAGGGGCCAATCAGAGCTGAAGGGCAACCAAGTAGGTCCGTTCCACCAGAGAGATGATTTTATTAGAGTTTGCGCATCACAACCTCTTGAAGCTAAGTCAGAAGGATTATCCTTTCCTGGGACATGTCTCCATTGATTTTTTGATGAATATTTAAAGATTTTTTCAACNCAATACGACTTCAGAATCTGTCCAGAAAAAGATTTTAGGAGAGAGATGTTTAAATGATTTAAGAATTTCTTGTAAAAGAGTTACTCCCAGACATGCTGCGCTCAGTTCCAGACGGTTTATTTTTATTTTTGGGTCTAGCTGAATTTCCTTCTTCTTCCCAGTTTTATCCTTTCCAGCCTTGATAGGTATTAGTTTTGATTTTCCCAGTATAAGTGACACTTTATATCCTTCTTTGTTACGTGACAAATAGTATACAGCTACTCCCAATGCTGATCCACTAGCGTCTGAAAAGACATGGATTTCTGATTCAGTTTCATTGGGCAATCTTATACCTCTGGAAATTCTAAATTTTGCTACCTCTGCTGTTTCCATAGCCAAAGATTTCCATTTTAAAATGTCTTGTTCTGAAAGTTCAACATCCCATGGTGCTTTCGGATTTAATCTATTGAAATCTTGAAAAGTTAGTTTTACTTTGGTATTAAATGGAGTCATAAATCCAAGAGGATCATACAATCTGGCAATAATACCCGCTGCCATACGTTTTGATATTATACCTGCTTCAGCCAGTAGATATATACGATCAGCACAGGCACATAGAGAGTCGTCTGAAGAGTTGTACAGAATTCCCAAAATTTTAAATTGATCCTGTGATGGGTTTTTAGATGGAAAGGTTCTAATTTTAGTAAGATTAAAACCTCCTTCTTTTAAGAGAGTTTTTGCTTTCTCTAATTTATTCTCCACTTCTTCTAAATTAGTTCCAGTAATTAAAATGTCATCAACGTAAGTATTTTCTTCTAATTCAGTACACATTTCTGCTGAGATAGCGCCTTCTTTTAAGGCTTGTCTGTATAGAAATCTTACTGCTGCGTTAAGCATAAAAGGGGCGCAATTGATACCCCAAGGCATTCTAAGAAATCTAAAGAATTGTGGTCTGTAAGACCCGTCTGCTTGTTTAACAGGCCATCTAAAAATAAGAAGCCATTGATCTTCTGATGTCAACTGCACTTGTACGAAGGCTTTGGATATATCAGAAACAGCAAAGGATTCAGCTAGTCTTAGTCTCAGAAGTATATTAATCAGTTTTGGAAGAATGTAAAAATAAGAAGCCATTGATCTTCTGATGTCAACTGCACTTGTACGAAGGCTTTGGATATATCAGAAACAGCAAAGGATTCAGCTAATCTTAATCTCAGAAGTATATTAATCAGTTTTGGAAGAATGTTTGGACCTTGATCAAAAATGTCTTTAGTGGAGAATTTTCCGTTATCAGCTGCATTTCCTGCGATCACTACTCTTAAAGGAGTACTTGCACTTTGGGGTCTAGTATATTAATCAGTTTTGGAAGAATGTTTGGGCCTTGATCAAAAATATCTTTAGTGGAGAATTTTCCATTATCCGCTGCATTTCCTGCGATTACTACTCTTAAAGGAGTACTTGCACTTTGGGGTCTCTCAACTCCATGATGTGGGAGTTCCGTAAAAGGAGTTCCTCTGGCATATAATTCTTCTAGAGAAGTAGGTGTACTTACGCCATCTTTCTCCCATTCTTCAATGAATTCCGTGTATGCGTCCGCTAGGACTCCACCCCTTTCCAGCAGTCTAATGACAGATTTGCTTCGCTGTTCTCCAGTTATTAGATTTGGTGAAACATTATCATAGAATGTTCTGTTCTTTAAGAGAGGAGCTATTACTCTTCCATCCGGTGCTCTTTTGATTAGGCTTAAGTATTTCTCCAGTTCGACTTCATTAGCTGCTTCTTCCTCTTCTTCGTTTCCAAAAATCTCCACTCTATCAAGATGAAGATATCGAGTAATTTCTTCATTTAATTCAAGATCCAGTGAATTATCTATTCTTGCTCTTACAGTAAATACAATTGATTTGTTTATGGTTATTGGTAGTTTGACTTCAGGTTCCCAATTTCCTCAAGGAATGAGACCAAGATTTGATTTGAGGAGCTGGAATTGTTTATTTGATACAAAGGGTTGTAGTCCTCCCGAAAAAATAGGAACTAAATCTTTGCCTCCAATAATTAAGTCAATGGAACATCAGTAGAATCAATAGTTCTTCTATCGGCTAACAGAGTTTTGTATTCCTGCATCCAGGCCAGTGTTTGTGGATTAGATACTTCCCAAGGTCTATCCATGGGAACTATAAGTGCTTTAATAGTCATAGAAAAATTGAGATCAGTAGTGCTATGTAATGGGACAGTTACGTAAACTCTTGATATGAAATCACGATCGTTTTTATTTACTCCAGAAATTCTGAATCCAGTGGAATGCCGATCTTCCTTTAGGTTCAGCCTTGCCACTACGTCTTCAGTTATAAGGTTTATCTGAGCTCCTGAGTCTAGGAGAGCAAAAATGGGTTGATTACTTTCTGATTCAATTAATGCAGCAGTTTCTACAAAGGAATTAGGGTATGATCCTTGAGTTAGATTAACATGAACATGTTCCAAGCCTAGTCAGGATTTCTTCTCTGCCTCAACAGTTCCAGTTAAAGGAATATAGTGATCATTGAACTTGCTTTCTAAACAAGTTAGAATTTCTTTTAATTCAGAGCTGACTTGAGAGGGAATATCACCACTGGTATTAGTAGAATTAACTGTTGAATTATTCTTAGATTGCTGAGTTTCTCTCTTAATTGGGCAAATAGAAGAATGATGATCTTTGCTGCAATGATAGCAGCGGTATCTGCTTTTACACAAAAAGTTTCTGTGACCGGGTTTAAGACAATTCCAGCAGAGTTTTCTTTCTTGAATGAGATTTCTTTTTTCCTGTAAGGACTTAGGGCATAGGTAGACAGAATGTGAAAGATCACAGAAGGTACATTTGGCCAGTTTAATGTTATTGTCGAAGTGGGATTTTGGATTATTTCTATTGTCAGATCGATTCTGATTGTTATTTTGATTCCAAGGAGGATTATTTGAGTACTTAGGTCTTTGAACTTTAAAGTCCGGTCTGTGTTGTTGCTTGAACTTCTGAGTTTCAGACGCGTATAGGAAATTATCTTTAGCTGGTTTGGTTTTTTCATCCGATTTCTTTGTTTCTAGAGGAGCAGCATCAGATACAGTTGTTTTGTAAATTGAAGTTTTGGGTTCTTTTGTCCGAAGGACTCCTGTGTCGAGTTTTTCCCAATACCAACGATAGATTTCTTCTGGGTCCTTTACCCACTTGAGTTTTACTTCTTCAGTTACTTGTCCTTTAAGGATGTCATACATATTTCCCATGTTCAAGTTTTTAAAGACGCATGGCCAAATTCTTTTATGGATATAGAAAATGTCCTGATTTAGGACAGTCAGTTTCGCAACATAGTTAACAATTTTGCTCATACAATCTGCAACTGATTGTTTTGATTCATCTGCAGGAGTAAGTTCTTCAATTGAATCAAAAATCTTTTGGGTAATTTGATTTACGTCTCCAAACTTTGAGAATAACATTCGAACTAGAGTCAAATAATCCTTTTCCCGGTCCTTTTGATGTAGGCCATTAATTTCGTTCAAAATTTCTTCGTCAAAATGCATAAGCAATAGATTACGTCTTTGAGGTGGAGAAAATTCATTTACTGGAGCCTCATGGATAGGTCGGAAAATGTTCCACACTCTATCGAAGTCATTATCGAGTGTTGATTTTATTTTAAATTTTCTGAAGTTTTTCATAACTTTATTGGTATAGTTTTGGATGTATGCGTCAGAATCAGAACATAGGGATTTGCCTTTTCCGTATCTTTGTATTTCACTATCTATATAAGAACTTTCAAGTTGTATGGAAAAGGAAGAGTGCGTTGGGTTAGTTCCACAAGAAGATGGAGGAGCAGAATTTAGCTCGTGTTCAATTTCCATAGAGCGATTATTTATGATTTTGACTGTTTGATTAGTAGGATTGCATATTTGTCCATCGGAGGGACTGATTAAAGAGGAGTTTCCAGTAGGAGAAGTTTGTGATTCAGAAGAATCACTTGGGATTGGAGGAAAAGAGATTGATAGGATTTTTCTTTCTTTTGGTCTTAATAAATTCCAGTTGAGTTTTAAGCCCTCAAGAGTTTGTGTTGCCAAATGACTTATTTCATTCTGCAGTACCTTTATTTTGTTAATATTTTCTTCCGATAGGAAATCAAATTTGAAAGAATCAAGGAATTCAATATGCAGAAGAAGTTCATCCAGGATTTCTCCAAACAGTTTATTTTTCTTTTCTTCATTCTTCTCTTTTATAGCCTCATCTCCCTTTTGAATAGTTCAAATAATTAAGTACAGTTTTGGAGTCAATTTTCCAAGTGGATTTAAGGTTTGAGATAGTCTTGATGAAGAAATAGCCTGAGGTCTCAAAGATCTGCGTCTAGTATTTAAAGGTGTTCCTCTTGCTGATTCTCTCGATAAGCTTCTACTTCTGGATATTATTCTATTTGCTAAGACAGAACCTCTTGGGCGACCTCTTCCTGCTGGCATTTTTTTTGGGTCTAGTTTTTCTTAAAATAGATGGGAAAAGAGTTCCCCTTTTTTAGAACACAATCCTTGGAGGATTTTTTCTCACTTTTTTGCTCACCTTTGATGTCGTATAGTCCGTTTGATTGCAGATTTTTTCACTGATTTCACTTGTTTTTCTGCTCTTTTTTCTCCTTCTTTCTCTCTCTCTCTTCTCTCTTTTTTTACTTTCGTAATTGAAGATATTGTATTGAAATCCACAGTTTTGGAGGTTATTTTCAAAGATTGATGTACAGATTAACTTTCAAGTGCGTTATTCCGAAATTCTGCAGAATCCTAAACAGTAAAATTAAGGTTAAATAACATGATATTTTCTCCTTACCATCATATACAGGGATTGCAATCATAAACATCCAAGTGCTATTCCATCAACACTGTACAGTATTTTAAATAATTTAGACAAAATTTGTTTGTAGGCATGTTTTGTCTCCATGCAGAAGTGAATCTTACATGCTCAAGCTGATATACCATCTATTGAAGAATACAATTAAAAATCATGCTTACAGCATAGACGTAAATAATACTACTACTAATAATAATACTTTAATCACGCTTTGAGCGCGATGACAGCATTGATGTGACAAAGAATTTGCACGAATAATAAGCCGCTAGAAAATGTATTCATACGAATACTGTATACATGAAAACCCTTGCATTAATAACTTTACAGCAGAGCATTCCTTCTAGTTCACTCGGATTTGAGAGGGTCTTATGACATCCATATATATATATATATGCATATATATATGAGTGAACTGATGTAGAGCCCCAGTTTCCTGCACTAATTGTGCATAAGCCGGCCTAATCCTCAAGGTTTTATAGGGATATCAGTGCGGAAATGCATGCAGGTGCATATGTACAGGGAACATATAGGGAAGATCTATCTTCCTCTCACTGCCAGCATGAACATATATAAGGGTTGGTTCATAAGACTTCATAATTTTTGCAATGCATCCAACAGTGTTTCAAAACTTCCAAAATTTATTTTAATCACAAAGCCCCATCATTCAGCAACACTTCCGTACTGTTCAACATACTCTCAGTCCATTTCAAAGCAGTTTTCTTGCAGTTAATCGAACAACCAAAACAGTGTTGAAATTGGTTCCGCTATACTTGATTGAGCTGATTTTCAACAGCAGAAATGAGGCTTTTCCTCTCTACTCAAAATTAATCCCTTTCAGGCCTTTCTGGCTGTTATTCACTGCGTGGATCAGTCAAAATCACAGCAAGCATAATTGCCCAACATCGAGCAAAGCTTCATCACTGACACGTTTTTTTTTCATTCTCAAGAAGCACTTCATTATTGCACTCAGACCAACCGCACATTTGTAGAGAATGCAACTACTGTAGTACTCAGATGACGCTCTTGATCAAAGTTCTCTTCAGTGAAGAGCTTTCACGGCGAGATCTTTTTCTTGTTTCCATCTGTTGCTGGTTGGGTCAAAAATTTATTCGACACTGATAAAATGATTGAAGAGCAAAATTGTTTTGTCCACCTCCCATTGTGGCAATCGACCGCTTATCAAGACTTATGAACCAACCCACGCATAAGCATAGTATTTCATGACTATCTTTTTCTATCCAACAAGACTAAGGGGTTTTATAATTGTGTTCGACACCGGCTTTGATTGATTCGGCGATTTAATAAAAAGAGAAAAACATGAGAATATTTTGCAATTATACCCTTTTTTGCACATACAACGCACTCGTCGATGAACACAGTTATGTAACATCCGCCTTCTGTGCCTTGATGGGTAATAATACATGGCCTGAAAAAATAGAATACACTATATTGCACTTCACAAAAAAAATCCAAGGTCGACTGCCACAACAGAACACAGTAAATGGTAATTACTATACATTTCAGGTATTGAAAATAGTAAGAGGAACCAGGAATAATCTCGCAGGAGTAGTGGGACTATAGTGGCATTCTATTTTGCCATGACTTGTTTCAGCCAACAGCGAGTCGTTTCAAACCGGATGGGACCGGAAACACTCTTTCGAACTAGAATATGCACAATACTAAGTGATGCCAATAAGTAAAGCCTCACCCATGCATTCCAAAATAGGAAAATGTTGAATTGTACATGCGGAGTACAACAGTGCCTTGAGAAATACCTTGCATGATGTGAACACATTTAACTTGATAACCCAGCTGCTGTTGTACCAGGTGTTCAGTTTGTAACATAATTCACACCATTTCCCATAATCCATTCATTTTATACTGGATTTTGACTTGAAATTCCGCATAAGAACCCAACAACAAGAACCTACGTTATATATAGTTTTCCCATAAACTTACATTATATAATGTTTAATTGGTGTTTTTGTGGAAGAAATATTCTTCAGAATTCCCTGAAAAAAATTTTTGGTCACTTGAATTTGAATTAGTGAATACATTTTCAACCCAATAAGAAGATTTGAAGCATTGAATAGTGTATCTCTGTACGGTACACTGAAATTTTGGCATCTGCAAAAATAACATTCAAGTGAAAAAAGTACAAGTCCCTCCATGCTGGAGGTAATTTTTTCAATTAGCTAAATGGATGATAATTTGGTGAGAGAATGCCCAAGAACTTATCTTACATCAATTTTAGGGTTGGAAATATCTGTTTCTTGTAATTTGGCCTAAAATGTAATTGAAATTTTATCACAAAATGTTCCTATATCGAGTCAGTGTCCTCATGTTGGGCCTCATTTATTGATTTTTTCTGGGAAAATAAGTGTCCCTATGTCAAATTGTCCACAGGTCGAGGCATCCGCATGTGGGGGTCTCACTGTATAACAATGTAGGCCTTGACCAAGTCCACAGATAGTTCTATGCTGACAACTCAAACTATGAAGTAATTTATCTTGTTATTCAATCTCATGTTAAGCTCAGATTTTCACGCAATCACTACGGCAGTTTCATAGAATATCTGATACCTTACACATCACCCTGTACTGCCTTAGAATGTCACTCTCACAAGGACGGAGCTCCTAATTCCAGATACAGTAGTTGTACTTCGGATTGATTTAAAACCGTGATTGCGACCCACGGTGACTTCCTAATCAAAGCCCTGATATGCTGCATACATTGATAAATGAGCTCGGTCAAGTTAGTACTGTATTCAAGGAAAAGCAGAGAATTGGTTTTCCCAAATTTTTAATCTTTCTCTAGATGCTTTCAGTTTTCCCCGCGTCAAAGAACTATACTCTCAAGAGATTCGGAAAAAAGGCGTTTTATTAGCTCAGTAGTATAAAACATGATTCTCGCTTCCCAAAGTTTCACACAAGGAAGAAAAAACAAATTAACGGAGGACAGCATTTATCATCATACAGTACTTCCCAAAATTCGTGGCATTATTTAAAAAAAGAAAGATTCCAATTAGTCGTCAAAAAGTGACTTTACTTATCCACCTCAAGCAGGTGAAGCCAGAATTGATGCTCGCCCAGAGCTAGGAACTCATGAGCCAGAGGGTTTCGAATGTGGGTCACAAGACTCACCTCACTCTTCTGGAGAGAAGAAAACATGGGAAAATACAAAATATTAATAAGCCCAAAAGATACATCACTATGCAGGTCAAGACCTCGTGGAGGCAACAACCTGAGGAAAATTTCTGTAAGTCCCGGAATGTTGGAAGATCCTACATTATATTATGCCGCGGAGTTCATCAACCCTGCGTGAAGCCAGAAGTACTGTACCTAATAGATAAAAATTTTTCTGGCAAAGATGAGAGGTGCTGTCCAAAATCCAGCTTGCCTTCAACCAGCAACGGAAAATTTAAGGAAAAAAGAATACGAGTAATACAGTTAAACCAAGGAACTCAACACTCTTGAACAATTGAACAGAATAATTTTGCTCTTCAAATTTTCAATTTCAGGTGCATGAAAATCCAGGTTAAAATCACTCATAACTAAGCAAAAATTGTCCCAAATTATTTATTCCACTGATGTGCCTGCTGGATTTCATGAAATATTCCGATTAAATAAAAACTAAGGATTGATAAAATTTGATAATTTCACGATCAAAATAATTTGTTCAGCTTCTAGATGAAGGAATAATGCACGCTGAATCAAAATTTTCCCATCAGCAGTTTTTAAGTATTCCTGCTTCAAAATTCGTTTAAATTGCACAAAGTTTTTTCTAACCTTTGTTCTTTTTGACTCAAGTTTTTTCTTCAATTGCATCCTCACCTACGGCACATAAACCTCATTTTTGTTTAATTTTTTTGTGGAAACAGGTGCTCTCGTATTCGCATGAACGTACAGTTATTAATGACTTTCCAGGAAAAATGTCAAGCTTTTGCTGTATCAGTTCAAAACGGTCTGGTTAACGCCGTTGAATTTCCTTTTTTTTAATTTACAGACCAAAATAATTCCAGTGATTTTCATCATAATACAGTAATGAAAATTATACAGAAGTCCACGAAATAAATTTATCGTATGTAATCAATTTAAACCTGGCGTGGAGGCCTAGTTGCAAGAATTATAAGATTCACTTCGCCTGTAAAACTTGAAGACGAAACGTTTCAACCCAAATAGAGCCATAACAAATATTTCTGATAACGAAATCCTTGACGGCGGTTTTGTTTGTCGAATTAGTTCACTCCACTTCACAGAATTAAATTTTGTTTGAAAAGGGATCCGATACGTTTCGAAGTGAGATTATTTTTCTTACTGGGGAACGTTAGTTCAAAATTAGATCACCTGTTTTCTGGTTGCCTCTGTGTACATGTATTGAACACATTTAAATGTTTTCTGGTTCAAGGCAGACTATCTTTTTCTAGCAGATTTCTTGACGCGAACAAGTTTTCTGCCGAAAAAATTCACCTTTCCAGCTTTCATAACACAGCTCGGTCCAATTCGTTGTCTTCGTGATTTGACCGAAAAAATCACTGAAAAAGAGGTAGAATCATTCGTAATTCTAAAATCGAACGAAAGACAGCATGCTCTTACCATTATCGATGTAGGTAATCATGTCATGCCTCAGTTCGGTGGAAATACGCTTGCTTTAGCGGCATGATGACGATAATGTGCATGGGAACAGGAATTCTCACATTCAACGGAAAGAACATAGCAAGAGAAACACTTTCCCATACTGAACACGAAAAAATGACCTGAAACGCAAACCAGAAGACCCACATGTCATGTTACGAAGAGTCGCGTCGACTTCAAAGGAATCTCATACACAAAAAGGAACTTCATTTCACGCGCATTTATAATCATCCCTTCTGACATTTTACTTCCTCCTTGGAGCGGTGGTGTTAACGATTCCTTTTCCAACTCCATCAGCACTCAAAGACATGCGACAAAAAGCAAGAAGCAACGTAATCTTGACTCATTTCTTCGCAAAAAAAAAATCATTAAATTGGCTCTTCATCGTCAATCCACAAGTCACATCAACTATCATCGATGAGGAAATATGTGAAGGCTGCAATGGAATATCCGCAATAAATACGTTCACGGCATTTGAAAACACGCACGCCCTTCCGATCATTTTTTCTTCTGTTCGCTTTGTTCGGGGAATCTCAATTTCAGACCAGAAACTTCAATTTAGAGAGTCAACAAACAGCATCGCAACTGCGAAATACAAATAGAGGGTTTCATTTTTTTTGAGGTTCCACACATACGCACGTTTCAAAGCTCCGTAAGCGAGGAAAATATATATCCAAAGCCAACAAGGAATGCAAGTATTCGAAAAATCGCGTTCATGAAGCTGTAGAAAAAAAAGAGCTTCAGATCCTTAGTCCAGTACATCTTGATTTTCCCACCACGAGTTTCACACTTCTTCAAGAATTACGTTGAATGATTGCGAATCGCCGATTTTAGCGACACGTGAACACAGCTAAGATAAAAACGCGCGGCACTGCTTGCTTCACCGAAACATTTGACTTCATGAGTGATAGCTTCTGAGCACTTTCGGATTAGCTGATGAGTGACTAGCACAATGTGGCTCACCCCGGAAACGCGAAGGAGCAGAGAGTTCATGGAGCAACTCACCGGAAAAAAAAATAAAACGAGCCCGAGCCACATGCAAAAAGGGGAGACGAATAAACAAAACTGAGCAATCGACAGGACAGTGACTAACTATGCCGACAATATCAATCGAAAATTTATGTATCACAGAAATTATCGTTCTCAACCCTCCGCAGAGCTCGCGGACAGTGCACTCTATGAGAGCCCAACAGATGCCTACTTCCACGCGACATGAAAAGTAATTCGGGGTTGAAAGGGTTTTCATTAATTCACGTCACAACATACGGAAAACTCATGATTTGTTCACCACTCGACATTCAAAAAGTCGGATGTCCTTCTCGATCGACTCAACACATTACAATAAATTGTCACGCGCTTAACTTTTCCACGAACACTTATCACTAATGGACAACTTCGTCGCAGGCAATTTTCCGCAAAACAAGCTAGCAGGCTTGAGCAACAACTTGACCAATGTCCTCATTTACACTAGTTGCGTGGGTTTCGAGATGAACAGTGCAGGTCAAAAAATGAGCATTTAGTATCGCAGTTCAAGATGAACCTGCTCTCATACGAAGAAAAGCACGACCCAGAATGAGCAAACGAGATTTCGCACTTGTCAATCATTTCCGGATATGGACCAAATCATAAATTTCCAGCGCAGGTATTCTTTAGAATTGCATCTCATCAACCTTCGCTCGAAACAATTGAACTAAAGGAAAAGTGTTCATTATAATTCCTTCAATGAAGCCTCGGAGCGACCCAAAGACATCCAAATTTGCCCTAGTTCGACAGAAGAGACCTGAACGCTTTGTTCGCTGCACATTTTAATAGCGCAAATTACTCGGAATGAACTACGTAACTCAATAATATCTCACAATTACTACTGATAATCGTCAGTGTTTAGTTTTGCGTGGATGATACGATCGGAAATAGAGCGAATGACACCAGTATGACAATACATTATCAAGATCATCTAGAATAGCGAAGCCAAGTGGGGCGCACGAAGGGGCAACATGTTACACAAACGCGGGAAGGTTTGAAAGCTGACTCTTTTCCCGCTGATGCTGAAAAATCCATGCCCCCCCCAAAAAACACCTTTGCTCTTCAGACTTTGCAACAGAGCCACACCACCTGATCCCTCGCTCCATCATTTCCCAACCTCGCACTCAATTAAGCGCGTTCATTTGGACTCTTCTCCCGACGTTCCGATTCAACAGAAGCAATATGGAAGAAGAATATGAAAACACGCTCGATCCGACTTAACTCGTCACACAGCGAATTCCAGCGAAACATCACGAGAAAGACGCACTCCTGTAGCTGACGCGACTGCTTCGACGCGGGGAGCATTTGAATATTCAGTGTCTCACTGAATCGATGACTTGACACAAGAGCATACGGATGAACATGACAATATCATCTAAGAAGACACTCTCAGTTCAGCCACCACTACAGAACAGCACGAGACTTCGCTCTGGTTTTTGTTTTGGTCGAAACTGCTCCAGAAAAAGCACAGATTACGGGTCGGGTCTCATCCCTAGTCACGCATCCTCACAAAGACACCAGCATCATCAGCAGAGAACCAGCAGAATTGAGACTCAGCCGTCGTCGTCATCGTCAGAAGACAAGGTTCTCCGCAAAGCCGACAGCTATCTGTTCAGCACGGCCATCAGATCCTTGAGAGTCCCCTGGGCATCATTGATTGCTCGACGAGCTTCCGCGGGTCCACGACCAGAATCCACACATTCACCAAGCATCGTTTCGTGTCGTTCCAACGCCGTTAGCATCTCGCGGAAATGGAATCGAGAATGTGGCGGCACGGCGTCAGCCAGCTGAATTGGCAACAGAAAAGAATGTGTTTTTTCTTTATTTCTCGTAGCAGCAAGTCAGGATGAAAACGCCGGAAAACACACTCACTTGACCGCAAGTCTCACGAAGCACCTTGACCTTATCTGACATAGCAGAAGCGGTAACTCGGGTCAACGCATCGGCAACGCATTGACCCTTCGCCTGTGACAGAGTGGCTTCTGCTGAACGGCAGCGTTCCAGAGCCAACTCTTTAGTTGCTTCTGCTGCATCACTCAGGGAAGATTTATGTTTGTTCGTTGGTTTCACGGGTACCTCGGGTCTTCCGGGATCACATACGCTCGACTTCTTCGGATCCGAACTTCTTCTCGAAACCATCTGAAATCCGATCATGAAGTTTTTCAGAAATACCATTCCGGAATTGGTTCATACGAAAGTTTAACTCGTTCGGACCATTCTTTGAACACGAGGTCCAAGCACTCCAAATTTATTTCAGCGGAGGAATTAAAATATCCTTTCCAACCCCGTGTTGACACAATCAAATTCTCATCGTGTCGCATTTCGATCTCGATGGAGAGCAAAAATGCAAGTTATTTGACCGAAAGCAAAATAAGTTTAAACGAAATTCTCATCATCGTCATGACACCCGAGTCTCGCAAGGTAATCTCTTCAGGAAATAGTACTGTATTAATTTAAGCGTGATATTCATTATGCTTCTCTAAATTTCCAAATTTTAAAACGTTATAATTTATCATTCGAACTGGGGATCCTTGACATACAAGTACAAAATGGACCAGAAACGTTGATTGCTTTTCATAATTCCTTGAAACAATGAATTGAAAACCTTCATTATCTCACAGGCTTTCCCACTGAAAGCTTCATAACTTCAATTTTCTGGATGTCTTTTGGCTATTATTTTATTGACACAGAAAAGAGAAAACGAAAAGATGCGTTCTGAAAATAAGTTGAAGACTAATTGGGCAAATCAACCCTTCCCTCGAAGTTCAGCATTCTATCTTATTTAAGAAGCAACTTAAGGCCCATCATATCACCAAATACTAGTTCCGATAATTGTTCCCCCAACAAAAATTCTCGTTTCTTATGTATAACTCGATTTACTTCGCTGGTCGCTGGAAATTCGACTGATAGAGGTTTGAGCGTTTGACTGTATTATCTTGAAAAATATTTTGCAACAACCTTCTTCAAGTCTGATCAACAAATAGTAGCCAAGTCAACGCTAAAAGCGCAGGCATGACAATTAGAGTACTGTAATGGATTCTGATACACAATTACCGAGGGGAATTTTCACACGCTTACGTAAATGGGGTCAGATACGTTCCCTCGACGATTGTTCTGCTCGAATACAAAACCTCTGATTCTTTCGTGATGGATTGAAAAATTTCTCTCGGCATGCAGGGAATTGTATTTTCAAGGGAATATCATCTTGATTTTCGTTCGCCTTCCCATCTTCGTGAAATAAAACGCGAAAAAACCGGGTTGAAGCCACGACTCCCGGCGCCATCTACACATCAGTTGTTTCTTTGGTACGATTCCATTTCCCATTGAGAAACAGACTGAACACCTTGAGCTTCAATTCGTGCTCTGTACAGTAATGGCCTTGTGCTGTGATTTTTGTCATTAAAAAAAGAAAAGAAAGATGGCAACTCATTATTTATGTATTGAATTGTACTTTGAGGTACCGCATTTTATTTTAATACCCATGCAATACAATGAATTTTTTCCGTATGATATGCCAGGATGTGTTTGAATGGATGTGTGAAACGTTTTTTGAACCTTGTGAATGCTAACAAGTGGCCAATCGAGCTTGTATGCAGTAAAATCTCGTCACAAGGAAGCCGTTGGGACCCGTTAAATACCTTCATTGTAAAGAAAATATCGTTACAAAAGAACTGTTTCAACATTATGGCAATTAGACAGGGAATTAAAAAAAACGAATCCGTTGTAATCAAATATTCGTTATATCGAGATTCGTTGCAACGAGATTCTGCTGAATCAATGAATAAAAAAAACAGTCCTCTTATCTGCTATCATAGGTGACATCCATGGTATACATGGGGGTGAAATTAATGTTCCTAGAGGTACATGTACGCACCTTTTTCTCCGCAGCAACACGGGGAGAACACTCTACACTCCCTTGTTCTTTCTGAACACTGGCCAAAAGCTGTTGCTGTTTCTGTTCTCGGTCTCGCTCCCACATCTTCTTCAAGCTGGTTATACTGCTGGTACTGATTCGCTTGCCGTCATCATTGACTTCATCCGACAAATGATGGTCTTTCATCCTCAAGGTTTCTTCGGCAACCGCGGCAGCAAGAACATCTTCTTTCGTTTTACCCCCCGGTGCGTTGAACGCACGTTGAGTTTCCCCTTTATCAGTCGCATTCGCGTGTTTGTTGTCAACAACGTCGGATTTTTCAGCTTCATTCTTCTGCTTTAGCAAACTAAACCGCTTCAACACCTGCGGCTTCTCATACATGCGACTCGCATCATCAGCTGCTGTTGCTCCACTCCCTGGAGCACCAGGTAAAGCATAAACACCACTTCCAGCATTGTTTCCAGCACTCAAAAGCGTGCTTTTCTCTGGAGGCGGCGGCTTCGTCGTCGGCGGCGCCACTTTACGAAGAGAAATGTGAGCGAAATTGGGTCTCGGATCCATTGTCGGCGCAACACTCGAAGTCTGGGACGGTGGTGGTTCATTTCTCGCTCGAGAATCCTTCGTCGTAGATGTTAACCTTTCCGGGGGACAATCCAATTCTTCGGGACTTTGATTCATTGTGCTAAGGGAGTCGGAACTGGCACTGAATGGCTGCGAAGGTTTCCACTTCCCAGCACCGTCTTCCTGCGATTCACTCAATTCCCCGTTGCGCACAATAACTGGGAAGCTTTTTACAGCAGCGGAGCTTTCGCACGATGTCAAACTCTGTCTATCGGACTCGACTACGGGCGTAGTTACAGGAGATGGGACAAGCGGCGCTGGTTCAGTTCGTCGAAGATTGATACCGAACCGCAACGAAGACGACGATGATGACGTATTCTGTTTTTCTGATGGCGGACACACGCCGCCGACACTCGATGGTTCTCGAGATGCACTCTGCTGCGGTGGCTGCTGATGATGAGGTGCCTTGGATTTGTTAGTACTGGTGTTCAGCAGTCTTTCCTTGGCTTCAGCTTGCAGTTGAGTAAGTGTGTCGTCATCCGGCGGCGGCGGAGGTGGGAACTCCAACACAGCCTCCTTCCGACCAGGGGAATCCTGCGACTTGACTGCTTTACTGTTGCCGCTATGACTGGCCAACCGATATACTTGGGAGCTGTGAGAAATTACGCCGAAGTTTAAAAACAAAATCAAACGTCTGTCGAGTCAGGTGGATAAAGAGACATACAATTCAACCTAGATAACTCGCATACCTCCCTCTCTCGATATTTTAGAAGTCCTTGTTTGAATTCCCTTCGAAATTACGCATCAAAAACCTCAACTCGAAGACGTACCTCCTTCAAAACTCCAAAAATCGAAACTTCCGGACTTTGCGGACTTTTGGCTACTATTTTATTGGCGCAAGAAAGAGAAAAGCAATGAAAATGTAACTTTATGCATTTTGAACGTAAGTGAAAGATTAATCGTGCAACTGACCCTTGCCTTCAACTTCAGCATCCTGTCAACTCATTCATGAAGCAATTTACGGTCCAGAATATCCCCAATTACGATTTTCTGGATGTATTCTTTCTTTTTCCCTGCAAAAAAATGCGTGACTCCCTAACTCGAATTTGTTTTCAAGTTCGACTGTACAAAAAAAGGAGGTTCAGCGCCACGACAGAAATCGTTGCAATAATTAACCCGTTTTTCGATGCAAGAAAACAAGAGAAAGACGAACACAACGATAAGTGAACTAACTTGTTACTGGCACCCAGGACGGCTCGCGAAGACTGATATGCCCGTCCAGCACCCAGTTTGCCAGGCACTAAGCAAGGTGCATTCGGAAACCCTGTCGACGATGAGCTACTGCGTGTCATCAAATGCTTATTGCGAAGATCCCGCGCTCGGATTCGCTCTTCAGTCAGCGAGCCAGTCTCTTCTTCAGGCGGCGTCTGCTGAGTACGACGATGATGCACTGTCTGCTTGGCGTCCCGTTCGCTCCTCGTGTCGTCCTGGAATGCTGGAGAAAGCTGCGTTGCGTCTGATTCGTCGTCCATGCCGTCGTAGACTGGGACACCGCCGCTACTCGTGGAATGGATACCACTTTGTCGAAGGGATTCTAGATATGCACCTATCCGGGCATTCTTGGGTAGCGTGCCGTATCTGTTGATGGCACGGCGCACGTTTTGCACCTCCAGGGCTGCTACTGTTATGGCCACATTTTTCTTCATCCCGGTGCCTAGAAGAACAGGGTAACGAACATAAAATTGTCGATCAGTTGAGCCTTGACATGCAGACACGAACGATTCGACTTTAGGACAGTAAAAAAATCTGATCCGACATCCTGACAAGGTCATACTTAGTTTTCATACTGCATCTCTTTCAAACACAAAGCGACCGAATTCTTCTTGAAAAAAAAAAATTTAGCCAAAACAAAAAACAAACTCGAACTCACCCCCTCCAATCACAGATAAAACGCCAGGCGGTGGCGATGAAGATTTCACCTTCTTCGCTTTGTTCATGGCTGGATGGCCGTTACTTGCCGAAGTGAACGCAACAGCGCTTTTCTCGTCGTGCGGCTGACTAACTCGTCTTTCGAATCTACAACAGACATTTGATAATGACACACGTAGCCCGGACTTCCTTCCTACGTGCGTCCGACCAAACTTCCGAACAAACTTTCTGATTCCAGATTGAGAAATGTTTAATAGATTATCCAGGCAGAAATTTCTTGTTTCAGGCAGATACAGTCGGAAATTTCGAATTCCAAATGTGACTGACTGGTTCTTGTAGCATGAATGGAAGCTGTAACCAATAGCAAATGTTTCCACATGGTTCCGCACATCATCCTTCCAGAATGAAGAGATTGGTACAATTGATGGAATGTATGATTGCACCTAATTCGTTGCAGGGGATCACTAAGTTTTTCGAACAATAATAAAAATCTGAGAACGACAGAAAAGCAAGATTTAATTGATTATGTGCAGGTCTAATATGAAAATTACTTTCGGTCATTACATTCGAAAATCTCACAAGAAATGATTGTCAGATCATCAGTTTTCTACGTTTCCAAAAAGTGGGTTGTAACACACTGCACCATCCCGAATTGTGAACAAAAACTGACCCTTTCTCCGTAGGTTTCACGGCCATCGCCCTACTACGAGAGGCCTCTCTGCTCACACCAGCAGCACCGCAACTACGCCCAAAAGAAGACATCGAGGGAGAATTCCCGGCATGCTGCGGTAATGACTCGGGCTCGTTGGAACAGGGCAAACTTTGCTGACTGTTGGTTCGCAAAGCTTGCACGACCCCATCGTGACTCTTGTCATCCCAGGACGGATGCAGAGACTGGTGTTGCAATTGCTGCGCTAACTGAGGGGTTGTGAAGCCAGATTCCATCCGCTCATCGTCAGTGTCGGGATCCTCACCATCCATCAGATTGCTGTCACGGAACGAGCTACTGCTGGTAGTTTAAAAAAGCAAAGCACAAAATGGAGCGTGACAAGACATATTCGCGAGCTGAAAATTGAGAAAGCCACAGGAAATAATTAGAGGCTCGAATGAACTGCTTTTACTGCATTTCAAAATTTCAATTTCTATGATACAGTTGAAACTTGATAATTTAAACCTTCTTAAGTCAAATTTTCTTAAAATCTCATCGGAATTCCTTTAGAAACAATGCATGAAAAACCTGTTCTACTCAAAAAGGCGTTTCCTCTCAAACCACAGGATCACACATTTTTGAAGACCTTTTGGCTATCCCTTTCTTCACACAGCAATGAGAAAAGCAATGAATACTGGATGTGAGTTATAAGGAAGTGAATGACTAATTGGGCACATGAAACCCGGCCCCCAAGTTCACCATCCTGTCAACTCATTTAAGAAGCCATTTGAGGCCCAGAAAAATGCCATTTGCAATATCCCGAATTATTATATGTTCCCCACAACAAAAATGCTTGTTTCCCCAACTGCAAACCTCCCAAAGTCGAATTATTGTACTGGTCCCATGTAATTCGACTGTACAATAGTATGTATTCGATTTTTGCACATATTGGTCAAGTAGAAGAGTGGAAATATTGCACTTCTTGTAATTTAGCATCAAACATTCAATGAAAGCACACAATTCCAAGATAAGATGGGAGTGATTTTTAATTTTTTCAAAAAGACTATCCAAGGTACTGAGATGCTCTTTGCTGCATAGGGCATCCAAATAATTCCACCAGATTAATGTACACTACATTTAAAATTCAGAAATAGAATTTTCAAAATTATCCAGAGCATGAGCATGTTCTTTTCAGTGAAACACCAACAATATCCCTAGATACATGCATCAATTTTTTATGATTTTTGCCTATTTCTCATTCAGGACAGGACATTTTTTATGGCACTATAAGGGGGCGGCACTGAATCTGAAGGGTTGCCTGGATTTTTCAAAATCGATACTTCACTGCACGGCTAAAAAAAAAGGTTTGTACCCATAGACGAACTTCGAACACGATATTTCCGCCTGCACCACTTCAACACACACAACGCACTGCATTGTTACTCTCGCTATCATTTACCTGGTGCGTTTCGGAGGAGCAGGTTTCTGAGCTGTTATCTTCTCTTTGTCACACCGCTGGTGTTGCTGATTGCTGCCAGACGCAGCCCCATTGCTGGTTTTGCGTAATTGTACGGCATTCGATTTGAGCTGCATTTGGGGAAAGGATGACAAAGCTGCATTCCCCATCATTAGTGATTGTGCCTGTTGCAGTTGCTGGCGCTCCCCACGCTTCCCCTTGAAGGAACTCAGTTGCGGCTTCGGAGACGGAGTTGGTGAGCCTTGTGGCACAGGCGGTGGAGGCGAAGGCGGTGCAACCTGAAGTTGCCTTTCGACTTCTGCAACACAAGAAATCTCGAATTATAATATCTGACCGAAGAAAAACAAGCAACCAGAACATTTAATATCTAGCAAACACTCCCTGATCAAAAACTAAGCAGAAGACAAAAGGAGTCATTACGATGAAATTGACTCCAGTGCAAGGAAACAAAAAGAAACTGTGTACAGAACAACAACTAACCATCGATAATGGATGTTTCTCGGAACATTGTGTTGAGAGCATGATGAACCTCCTGAAAGGATGGCCTGTCTGCAGCTTGCCATTGCCAGCAGGCTTTCATAAGTTCATGGACTTTTCCGGGGCAACCTTGAGGACACTCCATCCTTCATGAAAAAAAACAAGGTCATCAAAATGCTTCTAAATAGCAGAAGGAAGATTCCCGGGCAACTCGCATGTTGCACAACTTGCGCAGCAGCAACTCCCCAGAGGTGAAAACTGGAATGATTTTTTCCCCCTCAATTTTTGATTTCTTGCTCTAACTGACAGGCATGTGGAACACATGAGGCAGGAAACATATTTTCTCCTCTACATTGATTGCAAAATCAACCAGGTAATAGGCTGTTTGGAAGACATAACTATCATTCAAATATTATGCCCATCCCTTCTTGAATTTACCGGTACAGTAGTTCGATAAGTTATCTGTGTACTTCAGGAATTTCATAATAAATCTGAACTGTTATTCAATTAATGCCTAACTTGTGTAGCAAATTATGAATAGTAGATCCCATACATTCAAAATTATTTTGACAATTTCAAAAGAGGACTGTAAATACGTTCAAAACCCCTCCAAGTCGAATTTCAAAGGACCAGCCACAAAATTCGAGTCAGGGAGGTTTTGACCGAGGAAAACGAGCATTTTTGGTTCCGGAAATATTAAAGGAAATTGTAAATGGCAATATTCTTGGCTATAAATTGCTTCTTAGTTGAATTGACAATGTTGAACTTGGAGGCACGGGTTCGTTTGCCCAATTAGGCTTCCACTTCATTTCAAAACACAAGTTACTCTTTTTATTGCTTTCTTTTTTCCTATATCGAGGAAATCATAGCAACTGAGGCCAAAAGGCCTCAGAAAATTCGAGTTATTGAGGGTTCAACTTTACGTTGTTTAAAACTTCAATATAACAAACCTGCAAATAAAATGTTCAGTCACAAAAGTAAAACAAAAAATCAAGTGAAAAGATTCCGAATTCGTTGATTAGACAAAAAAATCAAATAATCTCTGAAGCCCAATGAGCAATGACTTCGAGATACAAGGAAAAACTAAGTACAGGTGGTACCTTGCAATTCCACCATCCCAAAATTCGACGGTCGAATTTGCAGGGAGGTTGACTCGCAATTCCACCCTTGCCTCACAATTCTTCGGCCATTTTTTCGTGTTTTCGCAGTGAAATTTTTTTTATTTCACGAAGTGTCTCGCAATTCGACCGCTTCGCATTTCGACCCTAGTGTGACAACGGATTGCGAAGTACCACCGGTATCTCCTTGTGTAAGTGCAATAAACATTGACGAGAAAACGTGTTCCTGGTCTCGCCTGATTCACTAACTCACCTGTCGGTAAAAGTAATATTTAAAAACTTTTAGAAAAAATAAAATCATTCCAGTTGTCGCCTTTGGCGAGTTGCCGCTGTGCCACTTGTTGCAGTGCGAGTTTGCCCCGTAACCCAGATGGAATACGTTTTTATATCTTGAAAGAAAGAACTTTACATCAGTAATGAACCAAATTCTACGCACGAAAGTACAGTAATAATATTACCGGTGACAAGGCCGGCACTAACTGCACAACTTCTCAAAAGGTAAAAAACAGAATCCGAATTGATCGGCATAGTGAGAAAAAATCGCTGAAACGAACGAAATGGAAGGTCGTTTACTCACCTGTATCCGCCTTCCAGCATGTGATAAACTTCGGTTAGTTCAACCCCAGGATACGGTGACATGCCATACGTCGCAATCTCCCAAAGCACAACACCAAATGACCACACATCTGACTTGGTCGAAAATGTATTGTACGCTAGCCCCTCCGGCGCAGTCCACTTAATCGGGAACTTTGCCCCAGCATGGGCAGTATAAGTATCATCACCCCCACGCATCAGCCTTGCAAGACCAAAATCTGCAACCTTAACTAGGTGGTGCTCACCAACCAAACAATTTCTCGCCGCAAGATCCCTACAAATAAGGTAACACGTGAAAAATATATACAATTGTACACCCACAAAAACAATGAAGGTGCCTTGGCTGAACTCAAAACTTGCCTGTGAATGAAGCTTCGACTTTCCAAATAGCTCATAGCAGAAGCTATCTGCGTAGCAAAGTACAGAAGCACGACCGCGGACAGGTACTCCGGACAATTGACATTTGACAAACTAGTCAAACTTGAGGAACCTGCCTCTGGCACGCGGGAATGGTGATGGTGACCGTGCAGAATATTACTGTTCGGCGCTGATGCTCGCAGGTAATCCAACAGATTACCCTTCGACATAAACTCGGTTAGAATGTAAAACGGCGGCTCACGGGTACACACGCCCAACAGCTGCACGAGATTCGGGTGTCGCAAATTTTTCATTAATCTCGCCTCTTCAAGAAAGTCCTCCAACGCCATTGTATCCTCCTATAAGTCATTTCATTCAAGAGACAACAAAAAATCGATGAAATACAGTTGAACCTGAATAACGCAAACCTCCCGAGGTCGAATTTTTTACAAATCCCTCTCTGAATCCTGTCAGAAACAATGCATTTAACACCGTCCTAACTCAACAGCTCAGCACATCAAACCTCAACAAGTCGGGCTTCCAAGGCCTTTCGGCTATTATTTTACAGGTACAGAAAAGAACAAGTTAATAAAACTATACATTTATGTGCTTCGAAAGTACGGTGAATGAAAGAATAAGGCAAATGAACCCTTTCCTCAACGTTCAACCTCCCGCCAAATCAAAAACCAATTCAAGACCGAAAATAAGATTAGGATTTCTTAAAATTCTTCCGTCTTTTCCTCAACAAAAACGCCGGTCTCCCCTACACAAAAACTCCGTGACTCGAATGGTGCTTTTTAGCTGATCTCTTGAAGTTTGAATGCTCTAACTGCGCCAGGAAAAAATTCGTCATCACAGGGAACTGGTAAAACCAACGCACCTTCAATGTTTTCACGGCCACTGTCATGCCATATCTCTTCCATAAAGCTTTGTAGACATCACCGTATTGTCCACCGCCAAGTTTTTGATTCATGATAATGTCAGTCCGATCGATTTCCCATTCATCGGGCTCTGAAGAGAAAAAAATCAGAATGCACGTGTGTCAACCCGTGTAAAAAATTTAAAATGCAACAAAATTTCGCTTCACCTAAGCTTTCTCGTCTAGCCGCTATAGGTCCGGAGCATGAAATGGAGACACAACGCGTGAAAAAACTGTTTTTCTCCAAACTACTAACGCGCATACCATACTACAGCTCAAGAACACAAAATTATATAACTCACCAGGACTGAGGGGATAAACAGTGGGCTTGTTTCTTTTAGGAGCTGGATAAAGCAGCATTGTGATGAGGCCATCAGCAACTTGCGAGTGATGATGCACCAACTCGGCCAGAGTGTTGAATCGACTTTCAGGGGTAACATAAAGCTAGAGGACACAGATATATGAAATGCATCACTTCCTCGCCAAAAAAGTGAACGTGAATAACACTCGAATTAGCTTAAGATTGAATCGCTGAGGTCAACCTGAGGTTCAGGAGTTTTTCTTCCAGCAACAAGAAATGACGCACGAATAACCAATAAGACACGAACTTGTATCTTACCTTGCCATTCTCATCCTCATTTATGCGATAGTGATAGACGCGGCCCTCATAACGTAAGGAAATGGACCTATGTCCGGGGCTCGATTCAGACTCTCGAACCAGGAAAGAGCCATTTATCCCCGAACTCAAGAGATATTCCGCAGTGTTGCGAGAAATCGGTCCATGATACCAAGAATGCTTTTCCAGCGAATCGACAGGAGTGATGTAATTCGAGGGAACCCAGCCAACTTCACCGCTTAGGGAATGTGCCTCACACCACTCCCCGCTCTTGTTCCACGACAAAACGCGAACTTGCTGACCTTTTCTGAGACTGAGCTGATTTTCTCCCCCAGCCACGAACTCGTACAATGCCACAAAGAGTTCTGCGGTGCCAGGAAGAGGGCCAGAAGAAGATGACAGGGTGCCGCTGGCCATGCACAGATCGCCGCCTCCACCACCTACGGCAGCATTATGTAACAGGTTCTCTTGCGAAGTCCATTGAAACAAAGTTCCCGGTGGCAAGTCTGATTGAGCTCCACCACCCATCGGATCCCCATTGCAGCTGACGAAGTCAAGCATACGTGAGCCAGTGACCAATGCCTCTGTAAACATAAACAAAAAATTGAAATCAATCGTCCCTCGCGGTTTTTTGACAGATACACGATGTTCATCAACACAAGACAATGCAGCGTAACCCAAGAACAACGCCTGCACCTAGAAGATTTTCCAGAAGCACGTTTGAGCAACAGTTTTTTTGCACGATCTTTGTTACATGCAACACAATCAACAGACGAATCAAGGTGGAGAACAAATTTGTGGACCAAGAAGCTCAATAGATTCTTCAGCATTGCTAATAATTTATGTGGATTTCAACAAAAAATGAAAAGACACTGTTTAGACCTCTATTTCTGTGGAGCTAAAGGTTACTAAGGTCATCCAGACGGACGAAATCCAGTAAACAGGAAAATAAGGAAACCCACCGTTATGTTCTGCGAAGACATTTGTTCCAGAGATGGTAGAAGATCCAAATCTCGCATTGCGCGAAGCACTGCGACCTTTACTTTTCAGACTTTTCAATCCGGTAAGAGAATGCTGATAGGCATTCGTCGAAGCAGAACCCTGCTCTTTTGCCTGCTGAGCTCCCATGGCCTCACGATGGCGTCAACGACTGCCCTCTCGGCAGAAGGTTAGTTTTGTTCCTCATCCACTAATTTAGCCCGATACTTGAGCATCAACAGATGCTGAAAGACTCACGGAAAATATCTGTCACAAATCATCGAAAGGAGGCAGAACGGAGGTTAGAAAATTCTCACATCCTCCTTCACAACTGCTCAAAAAAAAATGAATGCGCTCTGAAGGAATAAATATGGTTCAAATTAATTTTAGGAGTCACTGAAAATATCATCTGATCGTATGCAATTCCGCAGACATGTCGTGCCAACCTTCAACACAACAAGAGAAGAGCCGACTCGAAGATGTAACCGTGAAATCGATGTCAATGCTTACGACAGAGGGCAGGAATCAAAGGAGAGGCGATGTCTGATATCCCTATGGCTACGAAAATACTGCAGAAGAACACATGAACGAAACCCGAAGACTCGAGATAAAAACTTGCCCGTCGGGATCATTGTCAAGCATCACCATAAAATACATTTCAACAGGACAACAGGACTTCCTGCGGTACATTGCACCATCAAACTAATATCTGCACAATTAATGCAACGTTGCCTCCATATCACGCGCAACTGGATCGAATAAACAACTCTAAGACAGGGCATACATCATATTCCCTAATTTAAATGTAACGTTTCTTGGCATTCAACAATGTCAATTACGGTGAGGAAGAGGATCATCAATGAACACCGGAACGTACTTCCGGATTAACATCCGTAGATCTCACTTTAAATGGTATCCAGAGAATTTCTTTAACCGTCGCAATACTAAACGCTCTTCACACAGCGACACTTCCGGACTATCATCAATCGTAACGACTCATACCATTTTAATCACTCGCGAATTAACACCGTAAATTCGCAAAATCCCTGGCCAGGCCAAGTCAGAACTGGGTTGCAATGACGACTTCGGGCACATGTGCAGCGCGTGTTCAGCTACGGCCTATCCGGAAGCATTACCTTCCGTGTTTTTCATAAAGGATGTAGGTGTCACTCTGAACCCATTAGCCTCTACATATAACTGGCACAGTACATTCATTGTGGGTAAACAATGTACAAAATAGCAGTAGTCCCCATACTCACCAACCTATTTGGGCCCACAGACCAGCAAATTTCCCTAAACTTTTTCACAGACTGGCAAGTTTTCCACAAAAGAATTCTTAGGGCCAGGAAAGTTTCAGAAAATTTTGCAAAACGACTTTGTTTTCTTCACTTTAAAGCAGATAAAATATATTAAAGTTGCTGTTGTTTTGCATATATTAAAATAAGAGCCAATGAATCAGCTATGGTGGAATATCCTCAGATAATAAAAAGATGGGCTTGAGGAAAGGTTATCAATGAAAAATTAATATACATTAAATTATTTCATCCGGTGAAAATCTGTTTCAAGTTTTATTAGACGAAAACCCAATTTTTATTTCTATAAAATAATTTCAACTGACATTTTGTCTTTCCAAAATTTCAGCCAATGTAACAAACTTGATTGCTAATTTCAATGAATTTATCAGTCAACCCTTGATTTAGTGCCCCCCCCCCCCCCCCCCCCCCCCCCACCTTTTTTTTTTGCCCCCCCCCCCCCCCCCCATTTAGTGCCACCCTCACAGCACATATTTTTGTGGAACAAATCTACAAAAAAAATCTCCCTCCATTATGGTCTTATGGGAAACCCCAATTTTGTGCCAACTCACTTATAAAATGCCGCAAAAATTCCTTGTCCAGGCATTCAAAATGGGAAAAATAATTAAAATTGTTACCTTTGCTTGAAGATTTCATGGAGATTTTACTGAGAATCACAGTCCATGTGAACACAAAAGCTCAAAACAAGTGTAAATCTCATGTTTGCATCAATAGATTTAAAAATTCGATTTTTCTGACATGACACCTGCCTGTAAAGACAGTTCTATGACAATGGCCTTTTTCAAAACATAAGTGATTTCTATCTGCTTGATAGCACCTATTATGATTTGTGAGGCACAAATTTTAAATATAAATTTCAAAGGGAATGAAAAATATGCCTTATGGACTTTGTTACTGCAGTGTTTGGAAAGCTGCATTCAATGAAATTTTTTTAAGAAAATATTTCTTAAGTTGTTCATTTGAGGCATCTTTGAATGATTGTTAAGTTTCTTGTTTGCATGAAGTTTAAGTCAGCTCAGTTAATCATACAGTAATTTAAAATGAAATCATGAGCAATCTCTTCCCTATAATCCATTGGCCCCTCCAAAATTGTAATTTTATAGGATAGCTATTAAACTTATGCACTCAAAAATTTTAAACCAGAATTAAGAGGGCTTCTGCACAAATTAAATGGATGTGTGAGTGAAAAAGAATAGCTCTCAATTTGTGCCAGGAAGATAGCTTAGAATTCATTTGCATTCACTTTCATTTTTCAGGTTTTCCTTCTTTAATGAACAAAATGTTAGAACTTATTTTTTCAATTGTCTGAAAGTTAGCCTTAATAGTAATGACAAGAAAAGAAAAATGACTGAAAAAATGTCAAGACCTCATATCACAAAGATGAAGGAATACAAAATCTCTTGAAGGTTCATAATTACAGCTTAGAAATTGATCACTAGTCACTACAAGCAAGAAATATGAACTTGAAAAATTCAGATCAGGGGTTTTTGAAGTCTGTAATAATTCTGTTAATTTTATTTCTCTAATATGGATTTTGAAATTTAATCTAAAATTCCCCTCCCATGCAATTTTCATTTGTGCTGTTGTCTCAGATGCAATTTTAAACTGGTCCCCATTCATTCCCATGTAAAAATTCCATTGCTAATTTCGAGATGCGTTGAATGGAATTGAATAAATTGCAAATATTAGCTCGAGCTGGCAGCATTCAAATAAAAATTTCTGCTTCCCAATGAAATGCGTGTCAAAATAGTTCGAAAGAATTCCAGGATTTGGGCATTTCTAGTTTGGCCTTTTTTACCCTGTAAGTTTGAAATGTTTTGGATATGTTTTTGAAAAATAACATGCTAGCTATTCTAAGTTGTAAAGAAGTTCTAGAATTAGATTGTCCGATACTTCTGATTTTTTGCTTAGAACAATACCCACCAATTTTCAAGGAATTATTTCTCCAGATCAGATCCCATATGAAAGCGAGTAAAAAACAAAAAACTTTAGTTTATTGCGGATAAAAATTTCAAGGATGTCTGAGTTTAAAATTCAGGATTTCTGGAAGGATAAAACATGTCGAGGCATGCCAGCCAATTAAATACAGACAAAAAATATATGCCGACGAAATTGAATTCCTACTTCGGAACATTCTCATTTTTATTATACTGTAAGAGATGAATTTTATCCATTCCGTAAATTTGAGTCCTGTATTCAAATAGTGATCAGTGATGAGTGTTATTTAATTGACTCATTCCATTAAACAATATAGCTTGTACAGTATATAGTCTTTTTCGAAATCTTTAACGAAATGGGGAATCAAGTGTCGAGGATTCGAGTAATCAAAACGAATTAGATGATGAAGAAGATGGACAAAATTAAATTAAATTTAACCCGGCCCGTTCTGTTGAAAAAGATTCCAATCGAAATTGAGAAAGGGAATCCTTGCCATAAATCCCAATGATTCATATAATGGTGAGTATGATCTGATCCTGTATTCAGATCGATGAAGAATAAAATTATTTAAGAAAAAACTTGAATGCATATTCCGAAGGACGAGCATAAAAATAATTGTTGCTAAAGCAGCAATGCCGCGTATATTGATATTAACAAAAACTGTCTCGTAAATTCTTCCCGAAATTACAGCAGTGCGCCAAAGAAGGACTTGGATATTCTTCTGATCTGATAAAATTTTGTCGTAATTTGCAAGCAGATGCACCCAGCAAGGTTATGAACTATCAAAGTACTGTACCTAGCAGGTGTATCTTACAGATTTGAAAGAATTATACTGTAGTGAGCTTCCTATATATCTGCCATGAGTCAGGTCAGCTTTGGTGTACTGTGTAGTTATATTCTGGCACTACTGAATATTTTTAATGCTCATGGCCAGGGTTGTTAGCTGCCCCCCCCCCCCCCTAATTTAGCATAATAACAATGATTAACACAATTACAACACAACGCGGTCAAGAGTCACGAGTCTCGCGACTGCAGAGGTCAACACTCAGTGGTCGAAGACGCTGCTTTTGTAACGACGTATGGTTCCAAATCACTCAGATGTCGCTCGAAGTTGAGGATTATGTGTCTTCCAAAAAGTTCCAATTGAATTTTAAAAGTGCTTCCGAAAATAGCACGCTTTTTTTGTGATTTAATCAACATGCCGATTTTGTTGTGTCCAGGTTATTTTCCGAATTGTAGAACGACGAAAAAAAACAGCAAATCATTAGTAAAAGTACCCTATGTGCGTTTGCCCCGTCGGTCAACGGACAATATAATGCTCAAAAATGTTGAAGGCAGACGCAGGCAGGTTTCTTGAGTGAATTCACACTGTCAGAATGCATTATAGCTAATTTCCACACAATGAATGAAGCTGGAGACAAAATCTATAATCTTGACTTCGTTTTTCATCGACGAGGAGAGGAACACCTTGCTGCGTGTCCCTCAGACATCAAAAACGAATTCTTTCTCCATAATTAAAAACTCAACTTCCCACTTTTATATATACTTTCTGCACAGATATTCCTTACGCATATCATTCAACTATACATGCTTGACGTTATGGTTTACACTTTACACTATACAGCATGGAATCAAAAGTGTATGTATTTCCTATTAAATGAAGTGATTTCCTAATATGCATGAATACAATAAGTTACTGCTGCGAGTGCTTCAGTGCTGCCACAAATGTGAATGTGTACATCATATAATGCATATACTGTAGCAAAGAGAAATATTGGTACATTAGCCTAATAGGATTTTGGGGTTGTTTCAATTGGGTTGGCGGTTCAAATAAGAGTTTGCATGGTGGATTATAAAACACAAAAATACTGTAAAATGAAAATCGGCAGGCAAATCATAAAGAAATATGAAATTTAACTCCTATTCTTCTAGAAAACAATCAAAATAAGCCTCGAATACATGCATTATAAACCTACTGAAGCTATATTACCAAGCAGTAAATTACTGCATATCATTTTATTCAAGTGTAGATCTCTCACAGAAACTAGAATTAATTTATTTGGTATCGAAGGACAATTTTTCGGACAAAATTCTATTTAATTTGGTAATAATTTTGGCAGATGGCGTTTGGCGTTTCAATGGGGTTTCTGCATATGTTATTTGCAGCAGGGAAGATTTATGCTACCATTAAATTGGCATCATTTGCCAAGTGATGGCGGTTTAATGGAGTTGGAATTAAGGCATTATATACAAAACCGTGGAAAGCATAACATAAAAGAAGTACTATCGATTAAAAGCTACAGTATTTGGATCTGAGAAAACATGTGATTATAAGTAGATACAATCTTTAGCATAACACGAATAAAACTATTTCAGCAGCTACGAATGCAGGAATCTAAAAATAATAGCCAGCATGAAGAATTTGTCATGGAAATATTCACTCTGAACGAATTCTTCAATAATTTTTCGTCACATACGGTATTACATACGATATATCTCCAGACTCCAAAAAACCTGCTTTGAATATCTCATCTAAAAGAGATGCATAAATTCGCGATAGGGGATTTTCTTTTTTTTTCGTAGTTCAGAGAAATGTCAGCTATAGTGTGCTCATTATACATGCGGTGTAATTTATTTTAATCATGTACAGTACGTGAATAATTAACCATGATGCGGGACGTTGTCCATTGAAGGATCGAACGGCACGAACAAATTATTCTCGGATCTGTCGCACGCAGTTCCAATAAAACTGTAAATGCTTCGCTATTGCCATTCATTCAGGAATTTGACCTTGTAAAATGCCCTTAAAGAGAAGCTGTATTGTTACAAGTGGAACAACATCGCTGCACTCGGACATTATAATAATCAGCATGAGTTGAAAGCATCTGGGATTCCATCAGTATGAAGCCCCTGATTCCTCATTGCTGCACCCGATATCAGTTTTACCCATACCTTATCAGTGACATGTCAGCGATCACTTGCATATTGATCGTGCGGCTTTGCTTATAGTCGGGGAAACCGGTCGTGTCAGTAAAAGAGAGAGAGAGAAAAAAGAAATTGAATAAGTATAGACGAGGTAAACGTTTGCATAAATTTGATACCTATCGCAAAACTGTGTCTCGGAATTGACAGTTGTGAGAGGAAAGGTCCAGCTTCTGATGCATAACGTGCATCTGTTCCAGATTACAAAGCAGTGCAACTCGGTTCCTTTCAAAATGTACCCAACAAAAGGGCCAGTTCACACTGGACTTCAAACCAGCAAGTTAAAGTATATATGGGACACGATTATACTAAATAGGAAAAGTCCCCATTAGTTTTAAAACAGAAACACCATTTCACCGAATTTTCCGCGAGTCGACTTAGGACAAAAATTTGTTGCGCAAACAAATCTTGTGAAAATTCTCTGACGCAGATGCATCATTGGAAAATATATTTACAAATCCTGCTATATGGCAAATTTACAAGTTTGAGTCCAATGAATTCATTTTTTGTTATGTACAGCATTTTAAAAGCTTACATGACTATATTTAGAATTTCAGAATTTTCCTACAAAGTATTCAAGTAGAAAAGTCGGAATAAGTATATACTATTTGAAATATTTTTTCCAAAATATTTCAGTTGAATGATACAGTATATGGAAATTATACGATATTATTATGAAGTACACTGAGACCCCCAGATGCAGACCTAATTGGTTCATAAAGAGTGTCCTGATGTAGGAATTTCCCCGAGTTGAGTCTATTTTCCCTTGTACTTCAATGCTAATGCATTTAATTGGTTCTCCTTTGTGTAAAAATTAGAAACAAGTCTTAAAAAGTTTAATAAAAAAATTTCTCCTGAACTGGAAGCTGTAGAAAACAACAATGCAGAACAACCAAATGGAATATGATCTTTTGGTATCAGAAGGAGATTAAAAAGCAAAGAAAATGAATAAGTCTTTCTAGAATATATGCACAGATGATAGAGAAAAAAACTCTTGAAAAAGAAACAACAAAATTAGCTTGCTTTTGATCATGAATTAGAGTAAATTCATCATGAATATTTTTAAATTATAAATTGCTTGCTTTCTTCAAAAGATATCAAAATTTTTAAAAGTGAAATGTTCCAATTTCTGGGAAAAGTTCAGAGAAGTGTTCCTAACTTGAGCCAATGTCTGGATGTCAGGCCTACTCTTTTTTTTTGGTTTTCAAGTGTCCCTAAGTCAAATTTTCTGTATGTTGGGTTGTCCACATATTGGGGTCTTGCTGTGTAACTGTACAGCATTAAGGTTGGGGACCATTGACATATTTGCCCCCAAATACTGCTATAAATTAGTAAGTAAATCCATATAATCCATGCACTGAATGAACGATTTTCTGTCAATATCTTTAAAGGAGCATGCATCAGCAGCCAGCTGTGTCACTGTAACATGAATAATTCATACCTATATAGTATATATAGATGGAAGCAGATATACTTTCACTTCTATCGCCCTCATTAGATATCCGTTATTATAATCAGTATAGTTAAGATTGTGAGTATTCTAATGGACGATGAAGATGCGTGTAATACTCGAGAAGGAAGACTGATGCATTAATCAAAGAAAGCATACAATTTATTCGATTCCTACGGCATTTCAACTATGCGAGGTTGAAGCATCTAAATTCCTGATACAGATATTATCGGTTCTCTCTTATGGCGCCATATTGATAGTGATCATTGGTTAGTGATGCTTTTCTGATTGAGAAATGAATTAGTCACATGAGAAAAATTGGGCAATACATTGGTGTTAAAGTTGCATGTCTTTTTAGTTGAATTGAATGGAACTTTAAAAATGTGACTGATGGAATTTGAGAGTACTGTAAATGCAAAATCAATATAATTTTGCATCATTCAAAGACATTCCTACTCGTATGAGGCTGGAAATTACATTATAAAAGCATGAAGAAAATTACATGAACCTCGATCAAAATTCCTTATGATCCTTCGAATTTATATTGGTATTGATGGCGGGATACATTTTTGCCAACAACACTTGAATTCTAAAAACCTTTAATCCACGTTTACTGTTGCATGATTATATTTATTCAAGCATTATGATATAAAATAGCAGATTTTCTTTATAAAGCTCAATTAAAATGGGCCCATTATACATTTGCAATTATATTGGTCATAATTAGATAAAATGAGGTTATATTTCACTGCGGCAGAAATTATTAAAGCAATTTTCTTGGAAATTTCAGTGAAACGAGATCAGATAATAGTGTGGTACCTGCTGCTGGAACCTGATTTTAGTTTTAGTGGTGTTTGTGCACAGGAAGCAATGTTTGAGCCTAGTTGATGCTGGAAAATTCTTGAATTGCTTTCATGGTGTTTCAAGATGTGGTTTACCACGCATTTCTTTTATTCTAGAACAAGGAAAGAGAAGAGAAAATGAGTTTATTTCAGCACATGGTTTGCTCACCCTTGGATGCCAACCTGGAGGCAGCAGGGAACTGGTTTTATTTCTGGTTCTTTTCGTCTTCTTTTATTGGAAGGCTTTGGGTTTTCTCACAATGATTTCAGTGTTTGGTGCTCAAATATATAAATTGGATGATTTTTGTTCCCAAGAATCAGAGCACTTGAAGCTACAACATTGGAAGGTTCCCCCATTTGAAATCTTGGGAATTTGGTGTTTCAATCAAGAAGTTGTGAAGCAGAGTCTGGCCTAGTATTTCTTCAAATATCTGGCTTTGTTTAAAGCCCACCGCCTGCTTTTTGTCAAAGTGCAGCCTGAAAATCAAACAACATTTAATATTAATTTTGTGTAATGTGTGTGTCAATATGGTTAATACGGTTTGGCAGTATTTCCAAAGAAAAGAACCGGAATTCTTCTCTCCCAAACTTTTAAAAACCACATCACGCATGAGAACGAAGAATTAAATTAACGTTCGTCATCGAGAAGTAATTATTCTGGAGTCCGAGTACATTCAACATTCGCAGGATACCGAAAAATGCAGAAATACACGCACTGCCTTTTTGTGTATCCCAAGATTATGCTTAAATATTGCAGAAGAATATCCCGGCGTCACATCGGCAGTCTCAAAAGTCAAGAAATTCCATTTAATTCTGTTCTATGTACGGAATCAGATTTTAGGAATTGGCTGGGAAACTTGCGGAATAAATTGTACGGTAATAATTGCAGACGAAAAAATAATATCGTAACAGCAGAATTACTCATCACTTCACCATCCATTTTTCGCATGTCTAGAGATTGATTGAATGCTTCAGCAAAAAGCTTACCAAAATAATCAATCGATCCTATATGTATGCATACTATGCACCGATTCCCGGGAAAATTCTCGAAAATTTTCAGAAGTCTCCGCCAGAAGGAATTTCTCATTGGATATACGTACACTATATAATGAGTCATGCTGGAAATGAACTGACATATTGTCCCTGCGCCACCTGAACGGAGGGAAAGCTTCCACGTATTGTATATAATTTATTTTTTCATTTTTCGAGGAACAGCAAAAATAGTCCCTCTCGAGTTTGAGTCACGCGGTACATCAAGAACAAGTTTACTGTATGTACAGTACTGTACTGTACTTCATGCAGGTCCACATACGACGGGGTTGGGGGTGCTGCCTGTCTCAGCACGAAGGTCTATATATTCCTTATTCATGCGATGGTGAAGTTACTCACAGCTTCTTTTTTTGTTTTGCTTTGTTGTTTTGTTGCTTTGATGGGATCTCATGCAGGGTTGTTGGATGATGTGGAGTGAAAGACGGGCGCGGTTAGACGACCCCGTCCCGCGTCCGTATGGACAAGATCCAAATCGCCTTGTGCTCGCCCCCGATGCAGACGTGAAAGTTATCTAAACGCAGGGCAAACGCTTTTATATACTGTATATACTGTATTTATGCAGTACGTATACATGTATATATGATCAGACGTGAACATTCAATTTTTTTGACGTGCTTGTAAAAATAACCAACAACAAAAAAGGAGCCAAAGGTGGTTAAATTCGGGTTAGTGTTGCAGACTGCCGATTCAGTTTGTGAATAGTCTAGAAGTGACAGCGATTTTTTTCAGGAAGTGAGGAAGTATACTTCTATAAACGACGCGATTTGCTCATGGTTGATTTTCGTATACGTGAGACGAGTCACAATTTCCCTTGACATTTTTGCTTCGGTTAATTAGCAGACCATGATTCGTACAGCAACTGATACAGTGAAATCTTTGTTCATCATCATGAGAAAACAATCGAAGTACGGGAGAAGTGTTTGTCCCAGGATTAAAAATATACTTACATTATTTTGAATTTGTTAAACAATGATTCAAATACAATCAAGGGTTTCTGCTATTCTTTTGAGAGTCGTATAGAAATGGAAATAACTTATGTGAACACCCTTATGTATGTTAAAGAATTGGTCGTCATGTCTTGAAATCTCTGGCCTTGTATGAAATTCCGAAGATCACTCTTGAGTCTTGAAATTGTTTGAAGATGCGATTCTATTGATGAGGAGGCGGTTGCTGAATCGTATGAATTGCGTGATTCAGGTGCCCTTGAATTCATGCTGATAAATGCCGTATGCTGGAAATAGACCATGAGTGGTTTTTTTTCTGAAACATGAATGAATACTACCCCAACTACTCGAAGTAGTCGAAGACAATCATGTTTAAAATTTGCCGCGGAAATAAGAACATTCAAGTTTTTTATTCATCAGCAAAGGGAGGAGAACGTTAGCTATTTTCGAAAAGCTTCAATTTTGTAGGCCACTACATTTTTTAGGATTCGTGGAAAATTAAGAATTATTTCAACTCATCTCGGTTGATGAAATTCCAGAATAAAAACAATTCACGTAGAACTGAAGTTTTTCGGTCAAAAGATTCCCGAAAATATAAATCACAGTGAGACTTTGGACAAGAAGCGGTGTGTTCCTTAATGAATTGAATTGAACTGAACAGCAAGCTTTATTTTCATTACTGGTTTTCATTATGTTCATTAGTGATTTCAGTTCGAGAGTGACAACAAACGTGGAGATCTTTAAATCAGAGATGTTCACATATAATCTCGAAATTGTGGCTAAAAATAGTTTTATAGAAATGAATAATCAAGAAATCAGCGATCAACTCGCAAAATAATCTCTCGCAGCTTAAATCATCCTTTTCCCCCTTCGATGATTGATGTAAGACATTTTTTTTCCCTGCAGAACTTGATAAGACTGTCAGAATACCATGACGACATCACATCCATCGATAAGTTTGAAAAATGCAAGCCCTTTTTGGTGCAATGAGCTGTTGCTCGGTTACGGGACTGTCTGATGGAAGCGGGTTCTCAGAAAATTACGTCAGGTTCGCCATCAGTAACTCCTAACGTTTAAATCAACAGAAGCATTGGAATCTTTGATTATAATGGAGCTGGTAAAATTTCTGGAATACTGTATATCGTAATTTAAACAGCTGGGGGAGACCAAAAATCCGATGTGTCGCAAGTTCGGAATTAGGTAATATATATTCGAAGTTCGTTGACAGAGAAAGAAAAAAGAATTTGAGACTCAGAAAAACAGGCCACTGAAATCGAATGTACGCCAGTTGTCAATGAATCAATGTCAATGAAGCTTGTCTGTTTATTGCTACGGAAAGTACACTAGAGACGATTTGAAGTAGTACACACCATAAAAGGTCCAAGGGTACGAGTAGGTAAGGTAAATAATGTGAAAGGAAATTATTCCGTGTAAGTAACCGGAACCAATGTCCTTTTCTTGGATTGCAACAACTCGCACGTTTCTTTTTCTTGCAGATAATTTTTCCATTCATTCTTTGCAGATTGTTCCTTGTTTGGAGGGAGCTAATTCCTTAGAAGGACAGTCAGGGAGCCATTCTGTTTCAGTGACATAAAATATTCAGAGGATATAAAATACAAAAATCACTTCATCAGTTATGATATTCATCATTTGACTAACTATATTAGCTAGAGTATTTTTTCATGTGGTCTTTAAGCCTATTATTGTGCAGCAAAGTTGGGATATTTTTGCAAAAGTTTCTTGTCACTGAGAACTGGGAATTAAGAAAATACAACTTTCACATAAAGGCCTAAGTCGTAAAAAAGACCAACATTTTTTTCTAATCCAGCATAAATTTTTTATAAAGATATTTAAAAAATCTCTCACTGGGTGGCATTTTTTCCTGCATTCCTGGCATAAGATCAGCATGGAAGATTCCTGAAACAAAATAGAATTTGTCTCCCAGATTTTCCTGGCTTATGCCTTCTCAACCCGGGAGCATTTCAGCAACCTAGGGTCAAACTGAAATGCTCCATCTCCCAAAAAAAAATCCCAACTTTGCCTTACAATGGAAATGAACCCTCCGCCATCCAAGGGTTAATATCCTCCAAGTGGCATTCAGAGGAGGTGTGAGCCCTTGGATTTCTAAAATTAAATTGGATAAGGATTTTGAAATTGAATACCTTGACACCACTTCACGTAGATTGAAACAGTGCATTGAATCATAAGGGCTTTTTGTCTGTCCTTCCAAGTCTAAGGAATTAGCATACATTCAAACTCCCTCCAGACAAGGAACAATCTGCAAATTATAAATGGAAAAATTGTATGCAAAAAAAGTAAACAAAAAAGTGTGCAAGTTGTCACACTGTGCAAGTTGTTGCTATCCAAGTTGTTGCAGGGTGCAAGTTGTCAGTTTGCAACTTGTTGCTATTCCAGTTGTTGCTATCCAAGTTGTCGGGAATTTCATAAATGCTAGCAGCAGTCAACGTAGAAAATAAACCTTATTGTGTAAATCCTTTAAAATATTGAAATGCAGTATTTTAAAATGTTTGAAATGTTCAATAGTTTAGACAATGTTGTTCGAAATGTTCAAAAGTCCAGATTATTCGATAGCTATTAATTAATACAGTAGTTTCTTTGATTAAACTGGACTCGCTCTGTTACGCAACACTGGTTCTCCAGGAATAGATGTGATATAGGTGAACCTCCCCTTTCGGTTACATCTCTAATTAAGTTTATATTTAGTCTTCCATTGTTTAAAATCCCGACTTGATTCTCATGGCAATTTAAGCATGGCTATTACGAATATTTCAGGATGTTTATATCCACACGCGATACAGAAACTGGCTTTCAATTTTCCGTTGCGACGAGTTGTCCGCTGTTATTAGGTATTGCTCCTCAATTTTTGTCAGCTTTGCGAATTTTTTGTCACATATAGTCTTTCAATCAGCTTTATGAGAAAGCATATTTCGCTGGAAATCCACGTCTTGAAAAGTTATAATACAGTATGTAGCTGATTCAGATCAAATTATTAATTAAAAGCACCTTCTTGTTCTTAGGCACTTTGTTGATTATTATCTGCATTATATCAATGTAGCATGCACAAGTACATTCCAAATACTGTAGGACGTTATCTGATTTTCGAAATTCCACATTCGTCCATGATCATTATTCTGGGCCAGCTTTCGTACCCACATTGGACGTTTATTTAATTTTGAATAATTTGAAATATTTCCGAACTGTTTTCCGATCTTGAGGATAGTTGGATCTCTTGGAAGCGAAGGAATTTCCTGACGGGAATCGAACATGGTTTTTTTTTTCAAGGTTTCATGGGAAAAGAAGGAACATCAAATATTCATGAGCTTCGCATATGCGTTTTTGCCGCATTTTGACTAAATTCCAACTTTAAATGTAAATAGGTCTCGCAGCAAAAATTGCTCATTTGTATTCCTAGGAAAATATGTGATTTTGAATAATAAATGTTTTTCACACGGGTATTAATGGATGCAGTATTATTTTAATTAGAAAACAAATCTAACCATTTTCATATGATGCTCACGTAATTTTCAAATATTTTTTGACTTTATTCAAAAATTCCAGGAATTCGTATGTGCCAAGACAAAATATGAGCGTCTTCCAGTTGAAATCATCGGGATGGTCTTGTTACCTTCTGCATTTGAAAAATATTTTCGCGGTTAATTTTTGCTCTCTGTTGTAAAACGTAACCAAATAAAGTCGCATTTCTGAAGAATATGCATTTAATTCAAACGTGGTATGATTCCACGGGTGATTTATTTAAACTTTACAAAAATGAAACCTTGAAAATATATTCAAATGAACCCCTAGTGGTTATTGCCATGCTATGTAAGTTTTGAACAGCTACACATTTTTATGAGGAGAAAAAATTTTAATTCATACTTTCTTCACCAACGAATAATTTCTTTTAGGAGGAACGCGCATTGCATTTTTCCATTTCAGAAGCCCTTCATATGTCAACCATATTGCATTATGATTTGGTCGACTTCGAAGCAAATTAATACAAAATTACAATTTTACTCAAAAACTTTCGTCAAATGTTCATGGACGACAATAAAGAAGCTTATTTTGCAGACCTTCAATGTGCATCGCAGGTTTCAGGATGAAATAATTTTCCGAAATTCATTTTACTCCCCTCCAGGTAAAACTTTCGGCTTTAGCGCACAGCTGCCTTTTTCTGCCAAAAACTCACCTGTGTTTAATTGAGAAACAGATGGCAAATAAAATTGACAACAGTGGAGCAGCTTCAGAAGAGCGTTCGAAGCACAATTCAGCAGCTGCTTGTGGACCA
>CAJPEX010002249.1:0-42276 GCA_905338405.1 Notodromas monacha
TGTTGAGAGATCTTCCAACATTTTTGTTTAATTCAGGCAACTTTTTTGTATAATGGAGGGCCGCAAATGATTTTATTTCTTTAGCATTTTAAAAATGGCATGTCAAGTGTATCAGAATTTAGAAAATGTACATTTGTGTTTCACTTAATTCTCATAAATTGATTCATATAAAAGATATATTGGAAATACTGTAATGAGAAACACATGAAGTATCATTATTGGTATTTTTGATTATGATGGAACACCCATCGTCACTAGTGTGGTTTTATGCATTATGATTTTGATTTTTGGCGAATTTTGATAGTGTGGCCTTTTCTGGATAACAGGAAAAATGTTTCCAATTTACTGTATTTGACTTGAGAAATTCCCAGTTGTAAGCCTTTGCTGATTATTGGGGTGTTTCATGTCCCTCCTTGTCATTTGGTTATTATTGGTATCCCCCTTATGCAAATTATCCTTTAAAAATAGCGTTGGTGCAAATATATAAGCACCCCTGAAATTTCAGTTCTAATTATGCCAGACAAGTTTGGAAATACGTATAATATTTCTGTACTTGATGAAATCCTGTCAACATAAGAAGTGTATTTATAATTTTTTTAAAGAAGATTATTTGACTTCGGCAATTTCCACATGAACTTTCAACATTATATATAGAAGGAAAATTCTACAAATTTCCATTAAATATTTGATGTTTTGTTCAATTTTTCTGGTTGTTTATGAAATTCGGAAGCTGAATAAAAAAAAACGCATAGCCAGGGGCATTTGAACGGCTTCTTAACGGCATATGCAAGATCCATTTTATGTCCCAAAATGACAATTTCCGCAATTCGTGCCCATCCTTTAGATATTCTACGCGGCTCGCAGAATGCCATTCAAGCCATTTCAAGACCATGCGAAACCATATATTCAGGTTATAAGGTCATTTTACATGCCTCGAAAGCCGTCTGGCCATAGGAAGGAAGTGAAGACGGAAGGGGTTTTATTTCTCTACAACATAATAGCGTGTCATTGCGCACGGAATTGTCTAAATAATCGATAAGTTTTTCGAGTTTTTTTTTCTTTTAAACCGAAGGAAAGGTTTTGTTTTTGTACAGAGAATTCATCGCAAAAGTCGGATTGCAGATGGCCATGAGGGGCCCAGTGGGCCCCATGGGACTCACGGGCCTTCCGGGAGATGTTGGGCCGCCGGGCGTCGAGGGCCAGAAAGGAGAAACCGGCGAAATGGGCGAACAGGTATTTTTTTTAGTACTGCCAAGTACTCACACCCCACCCTACCCAGCCATCATGAAACTTTTCTTTTGGAACACAGTGAAGGTCTGGGGATTACTCAATTATCCACGAGGTCTTGGTTTTCAGTGAATTTTGCCTGCTGCAAGCCCGTAAAAATTGGCAACACTGCTCGAACGTTCAAGTTAATTTGCATTGTGATAAATTTAGAAGTGCTCTTCAACTGTAAATGGTATCAATTGACAAAACTCATGGGCATTGCTTTTAAAAAAAAAAACAGGTTGAGGAAGTTCTGCTGGTAACTTGGAAATGAATCCTTTTCAAAGCCTTTTTATTTCAGGTTGACAGGTTTTTTGAAGTGATTGAAATAGGTTTTTTGAAAATTGTAATTTCATGAAAGGGGCCCAGAGGTTTGAGAGGAGTCATGGGGATGCCAGGAAGGGAGGGGCGAAGAGGCAAACCAGGCAGGGATGGTGAAAGAGGCAGCAGTGGCCCCACTGGTATCAAGGGTGAACCTGGGCCACAAGGATTACCAGGTGGGACTTAGCTGTCTTTCATGTATAAAGAACCCTGTATGTATGACCCTCCTGTCCCAAAAAGAAACATGGTCAAATCTCAGTCATCGGAATAAAATATTCATTCCATGTCTCCTCCTTCGAATATCTTCCTCTGGTCTTGGAATTGTACCAATATGTCCAGATTTCAGTGCGGTATTGTCAATATAGAGAAGTTTGAATTTGATGGCAGTCGTTGATTGGGTCATAACGAGTTTAAATTAAATTGTAATTTAATTTAATTTTAATTAAATTTTTAATTTAATTTTAATTAAATTTTTAATTAAATTTTAATTTAAACTCTTTCTCTTTTATTTTTGTCATCAATTTGTGCTTTGTTTCCTGCTTTGAAGTGATTGAATGTCTTTGAGGGGAATTGGTTTGGGTGGGGAGGGGGTTTGGATGCAGGAGTCTTGGTTGTGCTTTGTGAACGCTGAAAAGTGGCAAATGAAGTGTTCTGTTCATTCATCATTAAATTTTAAGTTATCCCTGTGTATGTTGTTGGGCAATCATGGAACCCAGCAAACAATTGGATGATAAAGGCCCAGTGAAAATAAACAAAGACCATCAGCTGGTGTGCGGCAAATGTTTCTAATTTTTTTAGAAGCATTTTATTTTGCAATTTGACAGCAAAGAAATGTCACAATTTACAAGGGACACTTGAAGCAATTCACAAAAGTGAATAAAATGAATTGGTGCACAAATACATATCATAATGTATATAAAATACAAAAAAAGATAAAAAAGGAATTAAAAGAGACTTAAGAGAGTGATGATAAACTGCTTTCTATTCAAAAATGAAGTTTGGAGAGGAGAAAACACCTTCAATGGTGTTTTTTCCACATCAATATACTGTACTGCTGTACTGTACATGAAAAAAATAATTATGTATTTGGAAATAAATGTTGCTGCATATATGTTTCGTATAGGCCTGCCTGGGGAGAAAGGCGAGCGTGGGTTCCATGGGAAATCCGGAGGTCCCGGAATGCCGGGTCATGACGGGATTCCCGGCGACGAGGGCCAGCAGGGTCTACCAGGACTGCCTGGCGAAATGGTAAGCGTGTCAAACTTGGGTTCTAAAAAATATGGAAAGGCGCCGAAAGACGCAGTTGCCATTATGGACAGGGTCCAAGGGGGTTCCCCGGAGCCAGAGGCTTCCCTGGGCAGCCTGGCCCACCCGGGATCCCCGGCAGTGAGGGCAAAGAAGGCCCCAAGGGCGACCAGGGCCCATCTGGCCAACCGGGCCCGCCGGGACAAGGTGGCCCAACCGGCAGCATCGGGCCACCGGGACCACTGGGGCCCATGGGACCCATCGGCCCGATCGTGAGTTCATTCATCATTCCCCTTCCCCATAATTTTTTTTCGTTTCCATCATCTGACTATATTATATACTGCATGAGCTGGGTTCATTTAATCTCAAAGAGGCGATAATCAGAGAGAGATAAATGTATATTTATGTACGTACCAGAGAGAAGAGGATGATTTCATTCTAATCTTATTCCATTTCTCATACACTGCTAATCATTCTCGACAGTAAAAATTAAATCTATCTAAAAGATCTCTTTGATGATTCATTAATCTTAAAATCAGCTAGAATTTAAGACATGTCAAAGCGCTTATTCTTTTCATCACCAGTCATTTTTTAGTTTCCCTAAAATTCGGAAACTTTTTTCTTTGTACTCCAAGACTTCCTGTTCGGTCTTCAAATCTTGCCATTCAATGCAGTCATTGAAAATCGTTTTAAAAAGGCTGGTTCGCAAAGTCTTTGATTTTACAGCACCTGCCATTAATTTGTATTAAATTCCAAACGGCAACGGTTTGTGAATTTGGCATATTTAAAATAAAATTTTCGGCAGGAGTCGAGAAAGCAATTAAAAAAATATTTTTTCGTGAAAAGGATGGAAAAGTTTGATTGCAGTTTCTTGTTACATTTTGACTAACAGAATACGAACTGAGGAGACAAATAAAACATGATTCATTCCAATGACAACCTACTCAGAAAATGCTTCTTAGAATCCATAGAAAAAAAAAAGAATTACCCATTGACAGAAAAGAAAAAAATATTCTTTTAATGCATTGTTATCCAGGAAATACTCGGGTTTGTTTCCAAGACCTCTTTTTAAATTGCACCTTACTTCGAGGAAGCAAACAAGGTTTTCTCCTTGCAGCTGTTCCCCTTGTTTTGAAATCTCTCTTCACACGTCACCCCAGGTTAAAACAGCGTGACGCGCTTTTGTCCTCTTTAACTAATAAAACTCCCCCTCACTCTTGACAGTGACNACACAAGGTAATCACACAAAGTCTATCTGGAATAATTTAAATGCCATTTTTTAAATAGCTCTAATGAGCTTGAGAATTGGCAGAGGAATGCATACTCAGTTTCATTTTTTGGGAGGAAGAAAGAAGGGGAGGAAAGCAGTTTTCCTTGAGTGGGTTTTTCTTTGCCTCTGATTGGCTGATTTCTTTCGAATCAGCCAATGCTTTGTACAGCATTGTTGTAAAAGCACTTTTGAGCATGTTATTTGGTGCTGAAGCCTTCCAGGCCCAGTACAGGTGGTGCCCCACAATTTGAATCTAAACCAATGCTGGACTGTCCATTGCAAAGTAGTAAAATTGCAAAGCAACATAAAGTGCAATGTTTTCTGCATTGTATTCAACATTTTTGTCTATCTCTGTGGGTTAAATTGTGGGGTCTTGGTCAAATTGCGATTGACCAAATTGCAATTGGGTTGGGTGGGGAGGGGGTTTGGATGCAGGAGTCTTGGTTGTGCCTTGTGAACGCTGAAAAGCGGCAAATAACATCATTAAATTTTATGTTATCCCTGTGTATGTTGTTGGGCAATCATGGAACCCAGCAAACAATTGTATGATAAAGGCCCAGTGAAAATAAACAAAGACAATCAGCTGGTGTGTGGCAAATGTTTCTAATTTTTTCAGAAGCATTTATTGTGCAATTTGACAGCAAAGAAATGTCACAATTTACAAGGGACACTTGAAGCAATTCACAAAAGTGAATAAAATGAATTGGTGCACAAATACATATGATGATGTACTCGTATATAAAATACAAAAAAGATAAAAAATGAATTAAAAGAGAGTGATGATTCTTCATGATGAAGGTTGTGTGAAAACTTAAAAAAAAAAATAATCAAAAATGAAGTTTGTGGTACATCAATATACTGTACTGCTGTATACTGTACATGAAAAAATAATTATGTATTTGGAAATAAATGTTGCTGCATATATGTTTCGTATAGGCCTGCCTGGGGAGAAAGGCGAGCGTGGGTTCCATGGGAAATCGGGCGGTCCCGGAATGCCGGGTCATGACGGGATTCCCGGCGACGAGGGCCAGCAGGGTCTACCAGGACTGCCTGGCGAAATGGTAAGCGTGTCAAACTTGGGTTCGAAAAAATATGGAAAGGCGCCGAAAGACGCAGTTGCCATTATGGACAGGGTCCAAGGGGGTTCCCCGGAGCCAGAGGCTTCCCTGGGCAGCCTGGCCCACCCGGGATCCCCGGCAGCGAGGGCAAAGAAGGCCCCAAGGGCGACCAGGGCCCATCTGGCCAACCGGGCCCGCCGGGACAAGGTGGCCCAACCGGCAGCATCGGGCCACCGGGACCACTGGGGCCCATGGGACCCATCGGCCCGATCGTGAGTTCATTCATCATTCCCCTTCCCCTGATTTTTTCTTTTCGTTTTCATCATCTGGATATATTATATGCTGCATGAGCTGGGTTCATTTAATCCCAAAGAGCCGATAATCAAAGATATATTGAATTTATATTCATGTACGTACGAAAGAGAAGAGGATGATTTCATTCTAATCTTATTCCATTTCTCATACACTGCTAATCATTCTCGACAGTAAAAATTAAATCTATTCAAAAGGCCTCTTTGATGATATATCAATCTTAAAATCAGCTAGCATTTAAGACATGTCAAAGCGCTTCTTTTCATCACCAGTCATTTTTTAGTTTCCCTAAAATTCGGAAACTTTTTTCTTTGTACTCCAAGACTTCCTGTTCGGTCTTCAAATCTTGCCATTCAATGCAGTCATTGAAAATCGTTTTAAAAATTCTTTTCATCACCAGTCATTTTTTAGTTTCCCTAAAATTCGGAAACTTTTTTCTTTGTACTCCAAGACTTCCTGTTCGGTCTTCAAATCTTGCCATTCAATGCAGTCATTGAAAATCGTTTTAAAAAGGCTGGTTCGCAAAGTCTTTGATTTTACAGCACCTGCCATTAATTTGTATTAAATTCCAAACGGCAACGGTTTGTGAATTTGGCATATTTAAAATAAAAATTTCGGCAGGAGTCGAGAAAGCAATTAAAAAAATATTTTTTCGTGAAAAGGATGGAAAAGTTTGATTGCAGTTTCTTGTTACATTTTGACTAACAGAATACGAACTGAGGAGACAAATAAAACATGATTCATTCCAATGACAACCTACTCAGAAAATGCTTCTTAGAATCCATAGAAAGAAAAAAAAAAAGAATTACCCATTGACAGAAAAGAAAAAAATATTCTTTTAATGCATGTTCCAACTCCTGGATTACAATATCTTGACGAAAATAGTTCCTGTTATTCAACCGTATTTTTTTCCATCAATATCAGGGTCCGATCGGGAAGCCGGGCATGCCAGGAATCCCAGGGGCAGATGGCAACCCTGGGCACCCAGGAAACCCCGGGATAGCTGGAGCAAAGGGTGACAAAGGACCAGCAGGTCCCCAGGTAACACACACATTCTCCTCATGCAATGCTTGATTGTGTTACGGTTTCACACTTACGAGCACGAAATTCTTTCAGGGCTTGATCGGATTCCCAGGTCCCCGGGGACCCAAGGGTGACCAGGGTTCGCGTGGTGCCCAGGGAGAGAAAGGAGACAAGGGAGCCCTCGGACTGGAAGGAGAAAAAGGAGACATTGGTGAAAAGGGGGCCAGGGGGCCAGCTGGGCCCGATGGAAGTCCGGGTTTGGAAGGACCTGAAGGACCAAAGGTGGGTCTTTCAAAACTTATTCTTGGAAAATTATAATTTTATTGATAATATATATATAAACCCGAGTCATTGATTTCATCAGGGCTCCGAGGGACCTATTGGCGAGACTGGTAAAGCAGGTGCCACAGGTGAAAAGGGTAAACTGGGCACCCCAGGGTTTCCAGGATATCCCGGGCCATCTGGACCAAAAGGAGAGAAAGGTGCCATTGGAATGCAAGGATCGAAGGGCGACAAAGGCGAACGAGTAAAAAATTTATTTATACGATTATAGCACGTTCAGTTCAAATTTTGCTGATTGCATTCATTTTTTCGTTCTCAGGGAAATCCAGGACTTGCCGGGGAACGAGGAGAAACTGGCCCAAGAGTAATGTTTCATTCCACGCTTTCAAAATTTTCCGCAAATATCAATTTTTGAAATAAGTTCTTGATTTTCGTTTGCGAAATGTCTTTCTGAGTCAAATGTTCACCTGCAGCTTAAAAAAAAATTAATATCCAGATGCAGTATATAATTTTGGTTTGAAATTTGTCAATCAACTGTTCAGTAATCAGAAGTTCAGAACCAAAAATTTGCTCATCGACAATATTATACAGATGCTGTTTGTTTTCCCGTGCAGTCAATTTTTCTGAATTTAAATCTCGATATAAATACTACACCAATAATTAAATACCCTATAATGGTTCGAAATTTTAATAAGGTTGTGCTAAAATTTTCTAAAAAAAACAGGTTAAATATTCTAGGCAGAACTCCGTATAAAAAGAAGACGTGATTATTGCAAATTTCAAAATAATAATCCTTCACACAGGGTTTTCGAGGAGCAAGAGGACCCAGAGGACGAGAAGGAATCACTGGTCCAAAGGTGAAATTTCCTGGCTTTTCGTTGATGGAATTCAAATTTTAAAACGCATATTTAAATGAATAAACTGTAAATCTATTCTCGAATATTGTGTTTTTGCGTATACAGGGAGACACTGGAGAACCCGGGCCAAGTGGGCCACAAGGAGAACGCGGTGCGCAGGGTTCTGAGGGTCCGCGCGGGTTTGAAGGCCCGCCTGGCCCACCAGGTCAAAGTGGCAAAGACGGGGTTGCTGGCCCACCTGGCGAACGTGGCCCACAGGTGACGACATGATTTAAATACCGTTGTATGACATTTTAAAGAAGCACAATATACAACAGGGTATAAAAGTACTTCTTGAAGACATTTGCTTTGGGGATATCATGGATGATATCTTAATGTGAAAATTTCAAATTCATTCAATTTACATGATAAATGATTATAGCTATAATTTTTTGCTGCAGTTTTAAATTACGATATAAATTTAGTGAGTCTCTCACAGCTGCTTATGAACTCGGAAAACCCGTCCATTCTTCATAGTAATTTATCAAATTATTGATTGAGCAGTTGCTTATTATTTTACAAGTGAAAAACCTACTTAAAGCTCGGCTTTTGTAAGTTTATGCGTTAATTAGTTGCATTGAAGATTTAAGTAGACTTGAAAAAAGCTATGAACAGTCTCAAGAGTTCTGTTCTCCCTTTAAATTTTTCAAATTATAATACCATGTGACTGCTCTTTTTTTCAGGGTGACTCCGGGCCTCCAGGGCCACCTGGCCCAACAGGAGTCGTTGGGCCGATCGGACCTATTGGGGAACCCGGTCCAATTGGGGAACCTGGTCCCCCTGGGATCCCTGGTCAACCAGGAGAACCCGGACTGCCAGGCGAAGCAGGAAAAGAGGGTCCTGCTGGACCCATCGGTACCACGGGCAACCCTGGGCCACACGGTGCCCCGGGTCTTCCTGGGTTTCCTGGAGAGAGAGGACTTCCTGGCCTTCCTGTGAGCTTAATCTTGAATCTTTCTATAGATTCATTGAAAGGTCTGCGTGGTTAAAATCCCGTTGAATCAAATCGTTTCACAAAATTCTTCTGACGCTTTTCAAGTCTCGATACCGAAAATTTATTTTATTTAAAATTAAAAAAAATATAGACCCCAAGAATGACTTTGATGTAATGGTTTGCTTTGCTCCAATTAAATTAAATACCAATATATTTCCAATTTATCTTTTAAAAAAATTATCTCGCCTATATGATAAAAAGAAAACTTCGAACTGTCATTGCTGATTATGTCTCCAGCCAAAGCCTGAAATTTCCCAATCACTTTTGATGATTCTTAATTTTCAATAAATGCTCCTTCGGGCGTCAGTTTCTCTTTAAAATTGAAATTGAAAAAATTGAAGTGTTTATGATCTTCAGCTAATCAATTGAATTACCTAATGTGGGGATTTTCCCACTTCAGGTTGGGACCAAAAAAATGTTAAAGCTCGACTCACAGGAAATAGTTTGTCCTCTATCTCCAACAGAAAACATTTCAATTATCAATATTGAATTATGATGATGCTCTTCTCTACAGGGAATTCAAGGTTTAAAAGGAGAAATGGGACCCAGAGGACCGATAGGACCCATGGGACTCAAAGGAGACACTGGTGAGTCTGGTAAACAGGGACCACAAGGGCCACCTGGGCCAACAGGGCCTGTGGGTGCACCTGGAGGCGATGGAATCAAGGGGGACGCTGTGAGTTTATTCTTGAATATAAAGAAACATGTCTTCTTCTTCTTTTTTTTCAATCACAATCCTGATTGATTTCACGCATATGAATTTTTGCAGGGTGACCCAGGGCCACCAGGGCCAACTGGAAGAGATGGACTGCCAGGACTCAGAGGCCTGCCTGGGGCTCCTGGCCCATTGGGTCCCCCTGGTGAGGATGGTGACAAGGGAGAACCAGGGCCACCAGGGGAGAAGGGATATGCCGGAGCCAAAGGAGACATTGTGAGAGAAATGCATTGGCAATTATTTGAAAACATTATTGAAAACATTCAAATCGCATTAAGCCACCACTTACCTTGGGCACCACCATTTTCTCTTGAAAAACAAATCTTGCCTCATGATAACTCTTTTCAAAACCACACTAAAATTCTTTCTGCCGTCCAAACTTAAATATGCTCCTGCCAAGTCAACTTGATTCTAGGTTCTGTAAAAAAGGTCTCCAATAAATGAAACCCAAATACAAAGATGAACTAATTAATTTCTTTTGGGAACATCAGCTAGACATAATTTGCGCATTCCATGGTAATTTTGATATTTTTTCTCAGAAGAATGAGAATTTTATTTTCTATTATGCTTGACTTTCACATTATTTTAACTTGCTTGATGAACCCTCATCAACTACCTTCAAACTACCAAAAAACCTCGCAAAAAATGGTAGGGGCTCATTCAGGTTTTACATTACAATTTTCAAAAGAAATTGCATTTTCTAACGTTTCTCTTTCTATTTTTCTCCGATGTTGTCCACACAGGGACCAACAGGGTCACCAGGCAAGCAGGGCATCCCGGGTTCTCCTGGCCCAGTTGGTCTTCCAGGAGAGAGAGGACCACCAGGAAACATGGGACTCCCAGGCAGAAAAGGAGAACAAGGACCAGAGGGACCGAATGGACTTCCTGGAATGCCGGGTCTTCAAGGCTTGCCAGGACCTCCAGGGGTTAAAGGGGAAGCTGGAGATCATGGGAAAAGAGGTCCACCTGGCCCAGCTGGAAAGCCCGGTGAGGCTGGGCCAGCTGGCAGTAAAGGTGGGGGAGGCCCACCAGGTTTGCCCGGGCCTGAAGGCAAACAGGGCTTCAAGGGGGAGCCTGGGAATGCTGGGCCTCCTGGGCCACCAGGCATTGATGGGATTCATGTAAGGGGAAAATAAAACAATATTATTATTTTTTACAGTGTGTCAATAAGGCAGACTCAACAAAAAAAATGGAGATACTGTAATTCTTTCTGCAAACATGGAACTATATTTTGCATACCGTACTTGTATTTCATCAGGGAGGACAAGGCCCACCGGGAGCAAAGGGAGAAGAAGGCAAGCCCGGGTTGCAGGGTTCCCCGGGGCCAAGAGGCATCATGGGTCCTGTGGGTCCAAAGGGTGAACATGGACCGAGAGGGTTTCCTGGGAACCCAGGAGAACCCGGGATCCAGGTATACAATACTGTACCTGAAATTGCTTTCATTAATTTTCTAGACAGCTTTTCTTTGCTCAATCTAATGATTTTAATCTTCGGCAGGGTCCCAAAGGTGATGACGGAGTACCAGGTGATGATGGGTCCCCTGGTCAAACTGGCCCAGCTGGGAAAGAAGGTCCTCCTGGGGAAATGGGTCTACCTGGATCCCCTGGCAAACCGGTGCATTTTCTTTGCTTCTTTTTTTCCTTCTCGCTCTTCACAATGAATATTTCTTTTCTTTGACGTTTTTGTACTTATTTTGCTCACCATCAGGGTCCGCCAGGTCCAGCAGGACAACAGGGTAGCACAGGTGCACAGGGTGTCATGGGTGACAAGGGTGAAATGGGCGGTATTGGCAAACCTGGCCCACCCGGCATGACGGGAATGTCTGGGGCACAGGGCCCTGCTGGACCGATAGGGTCCCCTGGTCCTGTGGTGAGTCCATCTTAATTCAAGCTTGCTAAAATGAATAAATTTACAGAAACCACTTCATACCAGAACGAATGAAACGCTCATAAGCAAACCTCTTTTCAAAATCCTCAAGAGGTCTCCGCATTTCCATCATACAATTTTTCATTTGATGGGTTTTTTGAATATTGAAAATTTCAGGGCGATGTCGGACCCATCGGAAAAACGGGATCCCCTGGGCAACCAGGTTCCACAGGCCTCGACGGACCCAAGGGTTCCAAGGGATCTCAGGGTACCAAGGGCTCCAAGGGTCATCGTGGTGACATGGGTCCAACGGGCATGAAGGGTGACGTGGGTGAAAAAGGTGAACCCGGCGAAAAGGGACCAGCAGGAATGATTGGTGCCAAAGGAGAATTGGTGAGTCATTATAGTCATGACACTTTGATACATTATATACTCGTACTGTATTTTTAAAAAAATTTAAATTTTCATGATCATTCCTGTACGAGTTATGTCTGTTTCTTTTATAGCATGGATTTGAGCACAAATTAAGGTGATTGATTCTTGGTAATGAGTTATCCCGAAGATTCAAGTAAATATTCAGGATATAACTCAATTCCAAAAATGAAACTTGATACTTCACGATGATTAACGTAATCTTATACCTGCTTCACCCGGCCCTTTATCGTCTGTTTAAACTTCGAATATAATCCTTGTAGATTTACTGTAAAAATTAGGTAATCATCCAGGAACTCGTTTAAGTGAAACAGCTTTTAATTTTTTCCTGAAAACAATCTTCATCTGATTGAAAACTCAAGAAGCTGTAAAGCAAATTTAAAAAGTGAAAAATAAATTTACAAAAGTCGAGAAGCATTTAAATGTGCTTTGACGTTTATCATAATCATATCAAACAGGGTGGAACTTTTTTTATTTCAACTGTTTTAAAGTCGACTTCCAGCATGTTACTGATTAGCCCGAAAGCTTTTTTTTTTTTTTTTTTTTTTTTTTTTTTTTTTTTTNTGTTTACCCCAAAAGCTTTTTTTTTTTTTTTTTTTTGTGGAATATTCTCACTCACCTTTTTATGAATAAATTATCATGACTGCTCTTTATAGCAGTGCTAAAATCTTCAAAAAATATATAACTGTCTCCCCTTCATCAGGGTCCAACTGGAGAACAAGGTCTGAAGGGCAACGACGGACCTCAAGGGGTACCAGGGCCACCGGGTTCCTTGGGACTCAAGGGCTCCGAGGGCCAAGCTGGCCCCAAGGGCGACACTGGTCCTGTGGGCCCTGCTGGACCACCTGGCCCACCAGGAGAGCTTCCCAACATTCCTCTCGAACTACTGCTGCAAAAAGACGACCCCACTTCCTTATGGAGACGAAAACGAGAAGCGTTCGTAAAATTTTGCCATCGTATTCCTTATTTTCTGAAAAAAAAAATTCATTCGCGCCATTATTGCAAGAAAAAAAGTTTTATGAATCATTTTACGTGTTAAACTCACTTTTCCAATGAAGAACACTGAAATTTTGCCAAGATAAGAATTGCAAACATACATTTTCTGAAAGTACGCAAAAAACCAGGTGTGAATTTGATATTACATGAAAGTGATTGATTATATCTATCTCGTTTAATTCAAAATTATTTCATAAAATGACGTACTACTTGAAAAATTCCGCTGCAGTCGTGATTCGTGACTCAAATCCGGAAATTTATCTGAATTATATAGAGTATAGTATAAAATAAATATATTCCGTGCAAAATATACAAGATCATCTTGAAATCTTTATAAAACTATTCATTCTTGCCAGGATAATCCATCTTGTACCGCATTATATAAACTAAAAGTGCCCTTGAGCCTGTTTTGGCACATTTTGAACTTCAAACTACAATTAAATCCAGTCCTTATTGAGTGGAACGTTAATTGTGTATAGTGTAACAGAAAAACGAGAAAAAATTGTATGAAAGATTTTCCTCGTCGGTTATTTTTTTTTTTTGTCATGTGATTTCGTGCAGACCCGAGCTGAAGAAACTGGATTTGACAGACGTGCAGAAAGAAGAATTGGGCGGTAAATTGTTGGACATGTACACAAACATAGTGGCGATGCGACAAGAAATCGAACGCATGAAGAAGCCCCTGGGCACAAAGGAATTCCCTGGCAGGTCCTGCAAAGACGTCCATTACGGACACCCAGATTTTCCAGATGGTTGGTTATATCCTACATTTCACTCGGAGTTTTTTTTTTTTTTTTGAAAAGCAGAAAGAGAAAAACCTAGTCGAAAAATTAATCAAGTAACCACATTCCGTCGGTTTTGGCCGGAATTTTTCTCGCGGAAACGAACACGAGGACAAACAAAAAAAAAGCTAAAGAATGCCGTTATATTCAAGCACAAAACGAATAAAAAAATTCCAGTTCATTTGAATCTCAATATTCATTAGGGCACGGAGAAGAAGGTAATATATTTCAAGAAAATCAAAAAGCCACCCTTATTCATTTCAGACAATTCACCATGGAAGAAGAAATAATTTCCGATTGATTGATTGATTGATTGATGGGCTTTTAATGCTGAAAAGTAGTATACCAGTGAAGGAGACTATGCTTTTCTCCCTAGAGCTTGTGGCTTTTCTGAAAAGGATTTTCCAAGAGTCGGTATCGATCAACACAACATTTCCAAATTCGGTTGTCTTTGAGGGCATCATCGCTTTCAAGGGATTTTCAAAAGTAGCTCTGCATTGAGAGTTTCATTTGAATTAATTTGAAGGGAAATGCAGTAAATATTTTATTCGTATATGTTATGACAAAAGATCTATTCTTTGCACAAGATTTTGGTTGTTTTTAATATTTAAAGAATTTCAACTTGAACTGAAGGGGATTTTATTCCCAATTCTTTCTTATTTTGCAAAACTGTATTCTTACTAATATAGAAAGACATTCTCTTGTTTCAATTTCGCAGTAAAGTTCAATTCCATGCAATTAAATTGCGCACCTGAACTGCAGAAAACAAACAAATTTGCTCATTAGCCCATGTGCAGCAAAGTTGGGATATTTTCGCCAAATTTTGTGCCACTGCATGCCGGAAATTTTAAAAATCTTACTTTTGTACGAAGGCCTAAGTTGGGAAAAGTCTGATATTTTGTTCTAATCCTGCAAACAATGTTGAATGAAAAAAAAAATCCTCACTGGGTGGCATTTTTTCCTGCATTCCTGGCATAGAATTTGCACGGGACATTTCTGAAAACAAGGAAAAATTTGCCTCCCAGATTTTTCCTGACTTAGGCCTTCTCAACCTGGCAGCATTTCAGTGACCTTGGATCAAACTGAAATGTGCTACTCACCAAAAAAAATCCCAACTCTGTTGCACAAAAAAAAATAAAAATAAAACCTATGCTGTTATACCCATGCAAGGCTTAGTAATACAAGTTATATTTGAAGGGTTCAGTATTTTCTTTGTGATATTCCTACAGGTGATTTCTATTTGCATCTAAATTTTAGCCTCATTATACATATTCTGGCTGAATTTTTTGCTAGAAACATGTTTTTATGTATATTTGAAATTTTTAATCATTTATGCGTCAATTTAAATATATAATTAGATTTTTCTGACTTATCTCAGCCACTTTGTTGAGCTTTCAGCAAAAGATGAGTTCATTTTTAGAAGATTTAAAATTGAATATACTGTAAACACAGCATCCATGTGTGTATGATTTCAACTTCTTGAGAAAAGTAATGTTATTCGCTTTTCAGCATTCTTCAAACTTAATTTGCATCTAAAATTCCAGCAGCATGGTTGAATCTGCGTATACGTTTGCTGCACCAAACAGAATACTTCAAACATGCCCATGGATCCCCCTAATGATTTGGAGAGCTTCTTTCCTCCCCTTTCTTATCGGAAGCCTCAGTTCGGGTTACGGGTGTCTTGGGTTGCTGCTGGGAGGGGGTCAAAAAAGAGAAGAAGGAAAAAAGGAGATGACGAAGAAAGGGGAAAAAGCTGGTTGTTTTTTTTCTTTTTTTTTAGTTTTTTTTTTAAATACTTTGTTGATGTCATGTGCCTTATATCCCTGCTTGTGTCCCCATCATCAGGCTGGTATTGGATCGACCCGAACCTGGGTATGCCGGACGACGCCATCTACGTGTTTTGCAACATGACCTCAGGCGGAGAGACGTGCATGTTCCCTGATGTCCATGCCTCCAAGATGCCCAACATCCCCTGGAGGAAGACCAACAACCAGAACTCCTTGTATTATTCCCAACTTCGCGGCGGGTTCCGGGTAAGATGTAACCCGTGCTTCTATATAAAAGCACTCATTTTTACTGTGATAAAAAAAAGAATAATACAGGGTCAAACAATCGGAATAAAGTTGGAAATGCCCTATAGTCTACATTACAGTAGTTCAATGGATAAAACAAAAAAAGACAATTTACAAATAAAGGTGGGTCTTTGCAAAGCAGTCTAATTGTGAGAAATTTTGTAAAATTGAAAAATATCAGCACAAAAGTGCAAAAAACTGGCCAAAGGAGGTCAAACTCTGGGGCAGAGGTCAAATTGCAAGTCAACCTCCCTGCTAATTGGACCGTTGAATTGCAGGATGGTCAAATTGCAGGAGGTTGAATTTCAAGGTGTCACCTGTACACTACAGCCAATCCTATTGGTGTGAAAGCAGACTTTTTTGTTGCAAATTTCTCTACCTGCCAAAAATCATTTTAACAACAAGTCTTTGGATCCAGGAAAGAACAGGGATACTTTCTGGCCCATCCCATTGCAAAGTCAGGATATTTTTCAGACTTCTTATTCTGGACTTGAGCATTTTCCATAAATTTAATGCGTTCTTTTCTGCGTCCATGGGCAGCACAGAATTTTGTGAAAATATCCCATAACTTTGCCGCAGAAGGGCTCAAGTCCAGAAACATTTCCCACCAACATAAAAAGAAATCCCCATGGCCGAGATTATTCTTTTACACCATCCCAGATTAGTTCCATCAATTTTTCAACAAGTAATACACAGAACCACGCTTCCTTTTTTTTAAATTCAAAAGAAAAATTGGCAAAATCGGGATTTTCTTTTGTGAATAACTGCTGTGTTGCTGAGTGACTGTGGGTCATTCACAGTTGAAAGAGCGTAATGGCATGAAAGTATGTGACAGAAAATCAATTTCATCACGATGAAAGCAATATAATAGAGTGCTGTAAAAGACTCAAAATCACAAATTTTCAGTTTCAAAAAAAACCGGTTTGGAGGGAACAAAGAATTTTTGCAGTCTGACAATTCGTCCCACCAGCAGAACTTTTCTATATGCAAATCATCCACTGTAAGTATTTGTGAAATAAACTATTCCCGAAGTAAATGTTCAATCATTTTTCCAATACTGCTGAAAACCAACTTTTATACAATTCCTCTCGCTTTTCGAAAAAAAATGAAGGATGCAACTTCAAATAACAAATTTGCAACAGTGTATAAACAGAAATCATCTACAAAAGCTTTCGGAAATCAATTCCTGTATTTATTTTTCAGATTTCGTACGAGACCGTTGGGACAGTGCAGATGACGTTTTTGCGACTGCTGAGCGAGAATGCGAGACAAAATTTCACGTACACTTGCATAAATTCAGCTGCCTGGTTTTCCACCGAAACGGAAGATTATCGATACGCTGTGAAATTCATGGGATCCAATGATCACGAGTTCACTTCCAAAAAATTCAAGCCCACCATTTTGGACGACACTTGCCGGGTATGATCAGAAAAAAAAATCCAACTTAAAATTGCGAGCTGAATTATTATTTCGACAAAATATCAAAAACGATTAATTTCGGAAACTCTGTTTTAATTTGCGGGAACGAGAAGGGTGCAAAAAAATTAATCACGCTTGATTTTTGTGTTTGAATGTCCAGATACTTTTTTCTTCGCAAAAAGAAAAATCACTATTCGAGAAATGTCCCTGTTCCTACTAATAAAACATTTTTTCAAATTTTACTCAACGATGTATTTGCAAAAGTCTTAAAATTGATGACATATTTTCAGTTGAGATGGAAATTAAATTACTGGATTGAAAATTGCTGGAAAAATAGGTGCCCAATATAAGTAATAATTTCATAGTTAATCAAAGCACGGAGCATAATTTGTTTTTTTGAATGAAAATCATTTCTTCAAATTTCATGCAGCGATACATTTGCAACCGTTCTTAAATTCGTGAAATATTTACAGTCGAGAAAATTGAGCTCCTCTTATGGTTGCCTTCGGATCCAAAATTCCGGAAAAATTAAGAACATGATTGGTCAAATTTTCGCAGTTGATCGGAACACGGATTGTCAAAAGTGGCAGTGATTTTTTAAATTTATTTATAATTTGACTGAAAATGTCTTTCGAATTTCAGTCTCGGAAACGCAACGGCAAAACCGTGTTTGAGATGACGCAATCCAGGAGATTGAACATGTTGCCAATCGTGGATTTCCAGCCAGTGGATTACGGCCAACCACACCAAGCTTTCGGGTTCGAAGTCGGTCCAGTCTGCTTCAAATAATTTCCTCAGTCCATTTGAGACTGCAAAAACACTGCCAATAAGTTTCCAATTCGATCCCACTACCCACCTCAAGTCTTTCAAACTCCCCAGAAATTTGTAAATAACCCCTGAACCCAGGTGAATTTTTTTTTTTCGTGTACTGCGCTGTAAATACTGCACGATGTTATCCGGGTTTGTTTTTTCGTTCCCCATTTTATTTTTCGCAAAAAAACGAAAGAAAAGATATTCAGCGATCTGTGAGTCCTGAAACTGATGTGTTCCATAACCGCATGGTGCAAAAAAAGAAACACTCCTTTCTAGCTGTTTTTTTTTGTTTGGTGCTTTTCCTGGGATCGGGAGAATATTTCAAATCATGTGTTCACAAAGAAGAAAAAAAGAAGAAATAGTTTTCCTTTTGGGAAAACGTGTTGCTCAAAGGCGAATATACTTCGTTGGGTGCTGTTGTGGTTGAGATTAAGCTGAGTGTGGTTTTTCTCTGCTGTTTGAGAACTCGAGAAAAAAATATAGACATGAGAGACTTTGTTTTCTTTATTATTATATATACGAAAAACTTGTATTTTTTGCAGGAAGCGAAACTTTTCGTCTTGGAATTCAGGTCATGATGACATATAAACATATCAGGAGTCTTTCTTTATAATAAATTATTATGCTAAGACATCTCCAATATTTTCCATGGGACATAAAAATTTCCTGGAACACATTTTGAGAAGGAAAATTAATCCCGGGGGTGTTTGTGCTGTCTGCAATTTCTGTGCTGCTGAAACTTGCAAAAGACTTCGAACAAAAATTCGAACTCTTTGCAATCCCATTTCCCCCGTTATTTACTCAGAATAAAATTTAGGAAAAAGAATTTCTGGTTCGTTCTGTTGAATGATAAGATTGTGAATCTGACCTGCAAGTTTTTTTTTTTTCTTTTTGCTCGCAAATCCCGCAGTTTAGGCCTGAATTTCCGAAATCCCGTCGGCATTTCCAGAGTGACCAAATAATCTGAACAAGCCCTGGCACATCTTCATCAATCAAACTTCACCTCAAGACCAGAGAAAATGGGGAGATTTTGGCGAGGGCGGAATCCGATTACGACGTATATCGTGGCCGAAAAGAAAACGGTTCCGTGTGGGGGGGTTCCATGCGAACCCTCGAGTGGAGGGTTGCGATATCATGGGGCCACATTCGTGGCCGGAAGGAAGAGAAATCCGCTCAACTCATCACCAGGTTCTTGGTGTGTCCAACACACTCAGTCTTTCGCCATGGGCATCAGAACAGAGTCCAATCAATGATTTATTATTATTTTTTTTTTAGAACTGGTCAGGGGTATTTCTTCATCCGTCTTACAGTCTGCTGGATTCGATCCAAAGATGGTGGGGGTGTGGCAGGGAGAAATCGCCAGGAATTCCAATCATGGATTGAATGGAGGTCAAATTGGGGTTGTTATCCAGGAAAGGAACAGAATATTCCTTTCCCGCCAAAAACTCGGATTAACGTCCGAGTGACGAATTCCCGATTTTCGGATATTCGGACTTATGTCCGATTGATAAATTTCGGACTCTGGCAAAATTCGGATCAATGTCCGAATAATAAATTACCTGTGCTGTTTTCGTTTTCATGTGTTTGCCCAGGAATGCCTAATCCATTCCTCCCCCCATTTTTGGTGCAGCTTATCTTTTCCCCAAAAATGGAATTATCAAGAAAGGAAAAGTCACCCCCAGAATCCCTGACAGGGAATAATTGCCCTTCCCTGTTTCTCCCTGTTTAAGGATAACTCTGGATATTCCACTACTGGAATTTATCCATTACTGATGACAGGTGATGAATCTGTTAAAAGATCACATCTGCCTTTCTCCCCAGATTTGATCCTGGGATTAATCTCTTTAGCAAAGATTGGCACTGGCAAAAAGCTGATGCAATGTGCATCCCCTTTTTGCTCATTCTCTTGTTCTATGCCTGGGTCAGTATTTAAAGGTGTGCAATTCTGTGTTCCCCAGAATTCATGTCCAGTGTGTCTCCAGTGTTCCCCAGTGAAGGTCTAAAGAATAGAAGTCAAAACCTAAACTAGAAACCTCTGCTTTAAATTGGGACTTGTCTGTTTGACTCTAGACTTGTTTATTCTCATTCGAACTTCACTTAATGAAGTTAGTCTTATTGTTGAGTGTTGTGTGTTTATTTCTGTTTACTGTATTGTGAACTAATATCCAATGTATAATAAAGTGTGAATGCATCCAACTCACAGTCCTTCTATTTATTGATAAAGAAATCTAATTCAAATAAAATAAGGACAACAGGGTTAAGATAAATGCGAAGTGCACTGGGATAAAGAAGTTCTCAGTTCATCTGATTATATTCATGCTGAGTTATTGAAAGAGGGTTTCTCAGTGAGCTGCACAATACAGTCAGCCTGTGCACAATGGACTTTATTCCTGAAACATAATAGTTTGTTATGTGAAAAATCTGTTACACAAATTCATTTATTAATCAATAATTTTTTTAAACTTTTTACCAATAATTTTAAACCAACAGAAGCCTGTTGAGCAAAAATCCTTTAGGTGGGGTGTCTGTGAGGTGGGGGCTGACTGTAATACACTCTATATGTGATTTCCAATACAAAATTCCATAAAAATCTTGTCATAGCAACGTTTTCACTGTGATGTCTTTTTTCTTGGTAACAGCAGTTTCTCATTGGAACAATGTTGTAAAAATCTCATAATAAGATACTAATTTGCCTCTGTAATCTTTGTATGGTGGTGTCCAGCAATTTAATCCTAATCTGTTTCTGAAGTAGGAGTTGTAGGACTAGGGTCAAACTGTGAAGCAGTCAGATTGCAAGAAAATGTCAAGTTTGATATTTTCTACAATGTATTTGCCATTTTGCACATATGTGTGGCTTGAATTGTGGGGCAGAGGCACAATTGCAAGTTGAACTCCATTTGGCAATTGAATTGCAGGATGTGTGGATTGTGGGGTAGTCAAATTGTGAGGTACCAACTGTACAATGAGCTTGTCCCAACTATGTGTGCATGGACAGTAGAAACTTTATAAAAATCGCAGACTGTCAGAAAACCCAGCTTTTGTATGCTTGAAAACCTTTAAAAATGTCAATACTAATCTTTTCTAAAGAAAATACAGAATTGCAGGAAGTATGATGCTGTAATAAAAATTTATCTAGCTTTATTGTGCAATTTCAAAATTGAAGGATTACTGCTTCATTTCAGCGAAAATATAGTTAGTGAATGAAGTCATGTTCTTATTCTTGCTCGAGTATTTTATGTTTGTTTCAGATACTAAACTTCAGTGAGTTTAATCTCCAGAAATTCAAGGAAGGTGGTGACAAGAGAAATGCATTTTATATTTTGAATTTCCTCCAGTTTGAATTAAAGTATGATATCATGAGTGAACTGTGGCAATTGGTCACATATGTATTGTTGAAGTGCTTATTTTTGCCCCTTCTTATAAAAATGAGACAATTTCTATTTTTAAAAAATGAGACAATGAGTTTCTCATTTGCGTGATTCCATATTGCTGAGGCGCTCATTGAATGTATAGATCCATCTCAAAATTCATTCATGTCATCAGACTGATTTCAATTTTTAAAAATGTTTGCACAACAGGTCATGTATAATGAATAGGAATGAAAATATAATTTGAAAGTTGAAAACTTGAAATTTATAAGAACAGTTCAAAAGAGCAAATCACGAGGAAAATACTGAGACACTTGTTAGGAATGGATTTAAAGGTTTCAAAGTTTTGAGTTTTGAATTTTGAGGTTTGAAATAAATCTCGAGAGATGAGCAATCAGCCGGCCGGGGTGCTTTACACCCTAGTCTAGTGTAAGGTTTGATATATTTCAAGAGTTTTCAAGATTTCAACAACAACAAACTTGTGAGCAGTCTTTTGCGTAAGACAAACCAAAGGCAACTGATGCAACAACATAAATTTCATTTGGTATTCAAACACATTTATTTTTAAATTTTTGTCCCTGAACGGATCTTGTCTTTCTATTGGATTTTCCCCCAAGGATTTGTGGGAACTCCAGGTCAAACTCGGTCCCACAGGATTCCAGATTTCCCTAAAGTTTCAACGTATTTCTGGCGCCAGTCTAATCCCTTATTCCATCATACTTATTACGCTTTCCAACAACATGTTATCCCTGGAAACGTAGTAAGTTACGTGCGTCTCCTTTTAATTAGGATGGGAAATGATTAAGATACTAAAAGTCTATTCCAGACGAAAATAGTCTTTATTCAATATAACACACAGTATTCACAATTGTTATCCTATTTTCAATTATTTTTACTTTAGAAGAATAACTAAGATAAATAAATGGGACCGTTATGAGTGACTACTCTTGCGGTTCTTAACTCCTTAGTCGCGGAGGAGTGCTTCTGCTGACGACGCGAGACTTATCGAGAAAATACAGACAGGCTTTTTCTCAGACAACAGTTTTATTCAACCCGATTTCGTACACTCGAAATATCANGTCAAATTGTGAGGTACCAACTGTACAATGAGCTTGTCCCAACTATGTGTGCATGGACAGTAGAAACTTTATAAAAATCGCAGACTGTCAGAAAACCCAGCTTTTGTATGCTTGAAAACCTTTAAAAATGTCAATACTAATCTTTTCTAAAGAAAATACAGAATTGCAGGAAGTATGATGCTGCAATAACAATTTATCTAGCTATATTGTGGAATTTCAAAATTGAAGGATTACTGCTTCATTTCAGAGAAAATATAGTTAGTGAATGAAGTCATGTTCTTATTCTTGCTTGAGTATTTTAGGTTTGTTTCAGATACTAAAACTTCAGTGAGTTTAATCTCCAGAAATTCAAGGAAGGTGGTGATAAGAGAAATGCATTTTAAATTTTGAATTTCCTCCAGTTTGAATTAAAGTATGATATCATGAGTGAACTATGGCAATTGGTCACATATACATTGTTGAAGTGCTTATTTTTGCTCCTTCTTCTAAAAATGAGACAATTTCTATTCTTTTTTAAATGAGACAATGAGTTTCTCATTTGCGTGATTCCATATTGCTGAGGCCCTCATTGAATGTATAGATCCATCTCGAAACTCATTCATGTCATCAGACTGATTTCAATTTTTAAAAATGTTTGCACAACAGGTCATGTATAATGAATAGGAATGAAAATATAATTTGAAAGTTGAAATTAATAAGAACAGTTCAAAAGAGAAAATCACGAGGAAAATACTGAGACACTTGTTATAGGAATGGATTTAAAGGTTTCAAAGTTTTGAGTTATGAACTTTGAGGTTTGAAATACATCTTGAGAGAGCAATCAGCTGGGCTGCGGCCGGGGTGCTTTACACCCTAGTGTAAGGTTTGATATATTTCAAGAGTTTTCAAGATTTCAACAACAAACTTGTGAGCAGTCTTTTGCGTAAGACATAACCAAAGGCAACTGATGCAACAACATAAATTTCATTTGGTATTCAAACACATTTATTTTTAAATTTTTGTCCCTGAATGGATTTTCCCCCAAGGATTTGTGGGAACTCCAGGTCAAACTCGGTCCCACAGGATTCCAGATTTCCCTGAAGTTTGAACGTATTTCTGGCGCCAGTCTAATCCCTTATTCCATCATACTTATTACGCTTTCCAACAACACTATCTTAGAAAATATTGGATAATGGAAGAAGCAGCTGTTGAGTTGAGCGACAGTAATAAGCAGAGAAATTGGATCACTTCTTCCCAGGGCCTCTTCTCCAATGTTCAAGGAGCCAGAAATAATGCTTTAACGGCTTAGGAAAGAGGAAGGTTTTGAATGTCTTTACAGTCAAGACATCCCATTCATCAGAGAGAAAAAAAAACGAAGGAAAACAAATTCTAGTGTGATGGATGGCAAAACTGGGTCACCAACTTCCGCGTACACAAACAAACCACTTGGCGGAAAATCCGGTTTTTTGATTCACAGCGCGGAAAATGAAATTTGCTGAAATGGAGAAAGGATTTCCTTCCCTGACGATCGAGTTTATTCTTGTTGAAAAAAAAAAATAGAAAGCCTTTGTTCACCGGTTCAACGACCTCAGATTTTCTCCTTTTTGAAATTTCAACAATCGAGGCATGAAATAAGTATCAATATATCAAATCCCCAACATGAATTTCTTCGGTTTAGTTACCAAAATTGCAACTTGTTTCGATACCCACGGATTAGCTTTTCGTAGATAGGTTTCTTCATCACGTTTGAAGCCTCGCATTCAGCTTTCAAAGTGCCGATTTGCCAGAAGAAATGCGTCATCGTCATGCGGAAAAAAAAAAAAACATTTGCCTTAAAGCTCCAACTCATTCACTCATACAGTCATACTCAAACCCTTCTTTTTCCCAGCTCTTCAACAGTAATTGGATCTTTTCTCGAGGGCTGTTGTCATCTTGACCCATTTAATGCATTGATTAAATGGGGCATATATGTGAAGAAAACAACTCTCCAGCAGAAGTCCTTAATTATTCTCCACTTGCTTTAACCGCATGAATTTCAATCCTGAGGATGGTGTATGGAATCATTCTGAAATGTCAGCTAAAGGTTGTGTCACGACATTTTCTTTCTTTGTACTTTTCAAATGTAGCAGAAGCACTCTAGCTCAAGAGCATATGTTAACGAAGCCTCCAAATGGAAAGAAAAATAAAGATACACGTCTTTGGAGCTGAAAAAAAATTGATATTTTGTTTCATATGCACTTTCCGTAGGGTTTTGCTTATGTCTCCTGAAAACTCTAAAAAAAGCGAATAAAAGGTTCATTTCTGCTGCTGACAGTCGCAAAAAAGGAGGAAGAAAAACTAGTCGTCAGAGTATATAAAAGCTTCAAATCTCAAGACTGTTCTTCTCTAAATTAAGAAAGTTTTTGATGGGAATATTTCTTTCCCTCGATTTTTAAAATGGAGGATAAAGAAAAAAGCTTAAGCTTGAAACTTTCCATGGAAATTTTCTGCAGCACCTGCTGTAAAAGTACAGCTGAAAACTTCTGGAGCAGCTGCAGAAAATTCAAGCGTGAATAAAAGGAAGGTTAATCGAAACATTTTTAATTTCTATTTTCATTTTGTATTTTACAAAAAAGGTCATGCTGTTCAAAAGTTGGCACAATAAGTATTTCAATAAATATTCTCCATTTCATCACCTTCCATACAAATATATACTCGACAATCCGGCAAAAAATGTGTAAATTAAAGAATTTTTGGCAGTTCGCCGAACTTCTGAAATACCATTTTATAATGACAAATGGATCAAAAGAAAGAAAATAACCATATGACACTTCTCAGATAATCGAAAGGTATGTACAGTACTTGATTAATTAACCCATTAACAATTCCAATCGATTTTCCGGTAATCGAAGGTCAAAGAGGAAAAGCTTGGCATGGGCTACTTATTGAACCCAGCAAGCTGAACCAGTGATGGAACTGTTGCAAGGTCACGGTCACGGGAAAATCAGCTAGGTTGGAAATCTTGCTTCCATATCCACAGCTTCCACACACAAGGTCGCATCGGAAATGACCTGACCGAGAAAATAGTATCGTGTTCCAGAGAGTGGCTTTATTATTATTTTCTCCGGTATTATTGCAAGATAAAAAAAAAAAGCCAGGAAAATACGATATGTTGATGTGTCAAATAGGAAATATCGGGTTTCGTGTTTGAAGTCGATGTCAACATATGTACTTGTACAAAGTATACGGTTTGAGAAATAATTTCCGAAATGAAATAAACTCGGCATTTAGTTTTCTCGAAATTTGACATCGCGTGCATTTTCTTTGATTTCACTTCAAGTTCTCTCGACATCAAACGATTTATATTTGCATCATTCTCACTGCAGTACCTCGTCAAATGAAATAAACTCGGCATTTAGTTTTCTCGAAATTTGACATCGCGTGCATTTTCTTTGATTTCACTTCAAGTTCTCTCGACATCAAACGATTTATATTTGCATCATTCTCACTGCAGTACCTCGTCTTGTCACAATGAGATTATCTTTGCTGTGGCATAAATTTCGCCTGAATAACCAGGATAAATTCGATTCCACGTGTAAAGTATCTTATTGCCACCTTGAAATAAAAGAAAACTCCTGTTGCAGCGATATTTTTGACGCATCAAAGCCCATATTACGGAAACAAAAAGGTAAAATAAGTACCACCCAAAAGTAAATCTTATGTCAGAATATTGGTTTCCATTGTATTCTGAAATTATTTGCTACTGGTCAGTAATAGTTTGCTTAGTCTTTCAGATTTCAGAAACAATAATCCTTACAAAATGAAACAATTATTTTTAATTTTTTAACTTCAAATTCCGTTTTCTGAGTGATGCCAAAAAAATCAGATTTGCCTGTAAGTCTTCATTCGTTTTCGACAAGTAAAATAAAATCATACATCTAAATTTATTTTATGCGAACCTATGATTTTATACTGTTTCCTGGTGTAGGTTGAGCTTCTTTCGATTTTACGATTTTCAAGGTTTGATTTATGCAGTTTCGACAACCACAAATTACTTTCGTCTCAGAAGAAAGCAAGGTCAGATACTAAAAAGAAGAATAACTTGATCGTGATATAGAAAATATAAATTTTAAAAATCATTTTACGTCGATTTCAGAAGTGTCAAAAATATGACCATGACTTCCGTCTTTATGCGTCTACCGTGGAATTGTTTCCATGCAAATTTAAATGCAAATGCTCGCAACCAGACGCATATTAAATATCCCAAAATAATATCCCGCAGGGAATCCCATAAGTTCCTTCACCCAGAAAAGAAGATGCTTCGTACACCTCTTTTTCCACTCTTCTCCTTCTGATGAGGAAATTCCGCTCCGGAAGTCGGTCAGCAAATTCGATCAAATATGTGTCGCAAATGAACCACTTTCTCTGGTGCAAGCTGCTGCTGCGAAATCCAAGAATTTCTCCTGCTAGTATATATATTTTTTGTGGCAAGAAAAATAACTGCAATTTCCGGAGGGAAGTTAAAAAAAAAAGCGTCGGGTCCTGAACGACAGCGTTATTAGGTGTCGGCACTGCCCTTACGGAAGGGAGTAATATGGGTCGTTATTCAGTCGGTCCGCTCTTTGGGGGGCTTTTTGGGGGGCCAATAGAATTCAAAGCACACTTGGCGACTCTGTCACTGGGATCAACGGGGGAAAACGTCTTTTTGCGCCGTCATTTTCTTGTTGCGGATGAACGGATTTCTTCTACAAAAAAAAAATAATTATTGTATAAGAAAGATGAAGGCACAATTCTGCTGAGGCACACATATTCATACTTGCAGGGAGGGCTAATCGATAGAAAAAGGGGTTGCATGGATGTCCTATATTCGATGGGTTATATCAAAAAAGAGGATACAGTTGCATTCCAAAGTTTGCAATGAAAAGGAGAAAATAAAAGAAAAGCATACACATGGGAATTTTACATTGTGGGGTGTATTTTATTTTCTTTTGGTATCCATATATGCAGCTTTCTTTTCTCTGTTTCCAATTCTGAAGTGATTGAATGCATCTGAATGGATTTGGGTTTGGGTGGGGGAATGTTGATTGAACTTTGTGAATGCAGCTGAAAAGCGAAAAATAAAGCTTTCTGTTCATTCATTCAAAGAAAAGCTAAAAAACATTACTGACTTCAAAATATGGAGCCAAGCTTGCCAAACATGAATCGTGATCAAAGTTTCAGACCCATTCATCACACATAATTTCGCGAATATACTGTAACTGTGTTTTGAAAGCATAAAATGGCATTTACGATTTTTTTAGAAAATTTGAGAAGCAATTCAAGGTAGTTGAGTCCTTCAAGAGCCAAGTGCGGGTATAGAACCGAATTTCACTGGCAACTCCCGCATATTCCAGATGTTATCTGCAATAAGGCACACAAAAAAGAGAGAGAAACAGGTTCATGTAATGAAGATATCCTTATCAGTAGTATTTCCTGGAAAACCCCCTCTTTTCATGGAAATCTTCCTTCATCAGAATTGCAAGGAAGTTCGTGTGCATTTCAGGGTAAGTGTTTTGTTGGAACTGGTTGGATGTGGTATTAGACCCTCTGAAATACCTTGATAGGATTTTCTGCTTTTAGATCAGTTAAGACGATTTCGCCTCCAAGCAGTGGATCACGTGCTGGGACCAGAATGAATCCCGATTGCTTCATCATATTGCGTGTGTGCCTTACTGTGTTCTTTGTGAAAAGAATGCCAGTCAGTTCCTTCTTCCTTTTTGGAGGGATGATGTCTGGATGTAACCAGTTTGTGATGAGAGAGGATGGGATTTTTAGTTGGAAGTTTGTGAATCTCAATGTGGATATCAAGAGATCTTGTCCAGGATGATGGATAATGAAATATTTTGGCATTGCTAGATGTCACTAGCACTCTAGCAGTCACATTAGGGTTTTAACCCTTGTGCGGCAAAGTTGGACTATTTTTGCAAAATTTTGTGGCACTTCTGAGAGGTTTGGAAGAAAATGATAACAGGTGGTCAAGGGCAAAGTCGGAAAAAATCCCAATGCTTTTTCCTCTGTCCACAGAAAAATTTTGCTGGCAAATAAAAAAAAATGCTGTTAGGCTACCAGCTTTTTTGGGATTAATCCCTATTTTGACTCAGCCCACCTGGAAGGGTTTTGGTGACCTTCCAAAAACTGAAAATGTGGGATGATACAAAAATAATCCAACTCCGTCCCGCTATGGGAAAGAACCCTCCGCCGTCCAAGGGTTAAATTCACCGTCTGTCATTTCCAAGCTTCAGGTGCTTCAGGATTCACACATTATGTCTGCTTCACCATCAACATGCTCATTAATAAAAAGTTTGAATTAGATCTGAGTTTGAATTTTCAACGGAACAAAAGAGACCAGATTTGTTAAAATTTTCCTGCTACAGCCGACTTTTTCTCAAAACCCTTGAATGGCAGTGGGTTGATTTCCATCCCTTGGCATTGCCAGGATATGTTTGTATGCAGCAGTTGCATTCCATTTTGATGAGGGTTGCCAAATGTTCCCTGCCTGTAAGTCACCAAAAGTCCAGAAAAATGTGTGAAAGTGAAATCTCTTGCTTATAAAATCCCTCAACCACAGTCCTGTGGCAGGAATGAAGAAAAATGCATCCTAACCAAAAATTTTCTGCACGAATGTGAAAAAAAATCACAGGATTTTTCCACACTATTGCTCTGCAGATGAAACTGTGGTTTTGTTCAGCAAATCTTAACATGATGCAGGTGGTACCTTGCAATTTATTGACCCTTATCATTTGCTAGACTATGGGGTCAAATTGCAGAGCAGTCAAATTTCAAGACAATGTAAAATGGCATGTTTCCTACTTACCAATCAAAGTTGCATGTCTCTCCGCAGGTCAAATTAAACAGCAAAGGTCAAATTGAGAGCCAACCTCCCAGCAAATTTGATCATTGGATTGCAGGATGGTCAATTGGTGTCAGGTTAAATTTCAAGGTACCACCTGCATTGTGTCTATATCCCAAGGTTTGAAGAACAAGAACAGATCATATCTGATAATTCCTTTAAAGTTTATCAATAAAATATTGATACCGACTCATTTCAGATAATTTTGAGCTCATGAAAGTAATATTTAAAAAATTTAGAGTCAAAGATCTGAAAGAGCATTCCAACTATTTAGTACCTTGCTTCAAATTTCAAGTCACAGTGAACAGTGGATTGTTCAAGCTTCAAAAAGAAATTCGATGTTGAATTATATGGGACGTAAAAAGAAAAATCATCTTTGAAAGTGGACTTGTTTTTTTTTGTGCTTCCAAACAAAGTTAATAATACTCCTGGATTTCAGCTGAACTTTTCCTAGGGTTCCGATCGGAATGTTCTTTCATCTACTCCAAAGAATTCCACAGGAAAAAATAGTATTTATTTTACTGCTTGAACATAAGATACTTTTTTCTTTTTTTTTCTTGAGTTTCGTGACGTTCCTTCTTGGGTGTGACTCGAGGAAAGCGTGAAATGAAATCCAGCCTCTTGAACCCAGACCTGGATTCGATTTCAAAGGCCGTGAATTCTCTCCTTGAAATCCACCTCAGCAACATTCCTAAGGAATCCGAACTTCGGCGAAAGGTCTGTTCGATCAGCAAAAAACGAGCCAGACAGATTAAAAAAAAAATCATAAATGTCCATCACTACCGTATATAGTATATATAAATGTTTTATAATTTTGAAATGAATTTCAGGATTACGAAGTTGGCATGCGTATCGCATGAAGTTTCGGACGCCGAAATAGGTACTGAGGCTGATTAGATCGGCAAATTCTGATGCAATAACACAGATCACAAGAGCCGACTCAGAAACGTTGCCCTTCGCCCAAAAACACGTTCTGCATCCCGGATGTCCGAACTGAGATCAAAGCTGATATGGAAATTGGCGCGGAACTCGGAAGTTCCGGCTCGCCACAACCGACGTCCGGACTCCGTCTGATATACATGCTCTCAGCACTGCTGGCACTGGATAATTCACTTTCAATTCCGTTTTCTCATTTTTTTTTCAATTTTCCTCATGCTTATATTTTCATCCGTAACCGAATCATTGATATAATTTGCTCCCGGGGCGGGAAAACCATTTATGCGTGTTCATATTTGGAGAAATCGCGTGATGTGAGATTTATTTTGAAGAACGCAGCAACTATTTGAAGCAGTGTACAGTACTGTACTGTAATCTTGACTGAAATCAGTTGAGCTTATATATAAGCAAACATGAAATGTATTTCCCTTTTCACGTGGGGGACTTTCTTCCTGCAATTTCATGATATTCGACATTCTCTGTCTGCTTTTTTATTTAGTAAGGTATTTCCCATGACACACGGATGCAAATTTTATTTTTTGTATTATGCTATACCAGCAAATGGCTTGTTTGACATAATTTTTCATGACTTGTTTACGCGGAAATCTTTTGGAAATTTAGTCCATTGTACAGATAACTGCTTAATTTTTTGCTTTGATCAAATTATATACGGATGGAAAATTACCAAGTAGCTTATCTAGCTTTCATCAATCTTATAATGTACAGTATAATAAAATGTAGAACCAAGCAAATGTTGATAACATGCAGATCAAAATGTATGAAGTGCAGAAATATATGGATAGGCTATACAGTAGGATTTTGTTATAACAAATAGTTGATTACAAAAAAGTAATTTTTAGGTCCCTCACCAATATCCACAGTGTTCAAAAAGATACTATATGAAAAAATTGCATTACAACATCATTTTACTGATCTCAATGGTTTTGTTGCAACAAGATTTTAGTGTACAGGGTTTCCCCAAAATTTGACCAAAAGTTTTACTAGTTCAGCTAATCTGTTGCTGAACTAGGGTCAAATTGCAAGATGGCCAAATTGTAAGATAATGTGTAAGTTAACCACTGAGAAGCCAAGCCAGGATTTATCTATGAAATTTTTGGCCACAAGGCCTTCAAAGAAGGAAAATCAGGGTTCATCAGGAGAGACAAAGTATGGGAAATCCCTTTTTTTGGCAGAAAAATGTTCCTAAACCTTGGCTGCTGTGTGGTATTTTTCACATTCTAGGATTAGCAGTGAGGGATTTCAGACAAAATGGGTTATCTTCCCTGAATTTTTCCAGCCTTTGTTAGTCAGACAAATCTTTACTTTGGTAACCTTTGGTCAAACAAAAATAACCAAGCATGCAAAAATCTGGGGTAGGATGTAATTTAACCTGCTACTGTCCAAGGGTTAAGGAAGAGCAGCACAAGAATGCTAGAGAAAAGCCTAAAGCATGTCAAATTTTGGGGCAAAGGTTGAATTGAGGCAACCTCCCAGCAAATTTGATCTTCAAATGGTGGGACGCACAAATTGTGTGAGGTCAAATTGCTATATGCCACTTGTATTTGCCTCTGCAATCTATTTTTCATTTAAAAGTGTCTTATGGTGAAACATTATTTTTAAAATACACAAATGGACTATATAATGCTTCTTTTACTTTATTAAATAGGATCAATAATAATAGACCAAATGTTGTAATCAGGGTTTTCATTTGAATTTTCTGCTGAAAAATACCCAATTTAGAGTGCATAGTGTAGTGGGGGCCTGATCTCCTTGTGCAGGAATGAGCATGGCTCATCTCCAAGGATAATTTCATCATCTTTCTCATGGGTGTAGATGTGTAGCATGTCACACACATACACACACACACACATATGGCATAGGCCTATGGGTATGTATATTTGCTTCGGGTGTCGGCAGACTCTGTTCCAGAGGGGTATTCCAGTATCAAGGCTTTGCAGCGGTACGTAAATGAAACCAGCTGCGGATTACGTTTGATCTCACAAAGCACTAATCACTTTCCTGCTGAGACCGGATTTCCTGTGGGGATCTTGTAACAGATTTCTCATCATCTCCGTTTTTCGGTGCACAATAAGCCAGAAATCATTCTCTATGAAATTCGTATTGAAAATTCCTATTCCTCTTCAAATGGCTGCATAACATATTAATCAACGTACCGCAAAAGCTTTCTTAAAAACAAGCAAAAAAGATCTGTATACTGCTGAAATTGACTCTATGTTTGGAAAACTGAATGTTTTTCACGTCTGAATCGTTTAAAATTTGCAAAGATTTCTGTCAACTGAATTGAACTCAATGTTTGAATGCTTCGAAGGCCGGCAAAAAGTGTAGAAAGAAGGCTTATGAGACAAAGCCGACGATTTATGCGAGTCTCTTGCCCCGGGAAAAAGCGACACTTATTGTCGGTTGGGGACTCAGACTGGGTTTTCCACTGCAATCTTATTTGAAAACCCCACCCCTCGCTTTATTTTGGGTCGTGAAATATTTCCTTGTGGCGAAATAAAGATAACTTTTTGGAACGAACTAAAATCTGAGTGCTTGAGCAACCACCGCGTTTTAAAGTCTCGGGAGAACTTGTGAATTTCCTGAGCCCCGAGGGCAAAATTCTGCTCAAAATTTTCCAGTAATGTCACGTGGGGGAATTTCTAGCAGAAACGCAAAAAAATGTAAAATTTTCAACGAGTCCTGGGGGTTTTTGAAGGGATACATTCTCTGGAGAGCGATATGGAACTCGCGATTTTGTGAACCCTATTTCAAGCTTTGTTCAAAAAGTTCTCTTGAAATTGAAACAGAATCGTTACTTTCAGTGAAATGTATAACGAAACAGCTTTTTATTGTGATGGACAGCATATTCACTCAAGAAAGTGCACAAGCCATGCTCAGATATTAGGCAGCGAAGAAATGTAAAACTTTTGGCTAAAACTGTGGTCATTCACTGTGAAATATTCCGAAATTTCAGCAGGAAAAATACATGGGATGGAAGAAACACTCTTCAGTGTTCAGCAAGTCTGTGGAAACCTCAATGAAAAACACAATTGCTTGTCTAGAACGGCTGATTAGCCTATAATTTTCTCAAGTACTGGCACACAGCACTTCCAAGTAGGACAAGAACCCCCAGTTTTACACCTTCAAATTTTGATGTAAATGAATCCCCAACTGAGATGTGCAACCCGTTTTTAGTACCTGAAAGAAATATTTGAAAATAACAAAGACAAGAATTGAAATTTACACGTGAGTTCAACCTGAATTCAATAAAATTTCAATCTTATGATCTTTTAAAAATTTCACAACAAAATCGTCTTATTCTATTCAAGTTTGATGCGACCTAAACTTCTTGCATGCTTTGAAAATTGTAATCATACTTATAACGTGCACCCCCTGCTTTCCTCTCAATTTTTCTTTATGAAAAAGTAGAATTATTCAAAATTCAGGCATACGATTTTACTTTTGCAAAATTGCCAGAGATGGGTTTCCATGGATTGGTTTAATCCTTGGATTACAGAGGGTTCATTTCCATTGCACAGCAGAGTGGGGATTTTTGGGGGGGTGGTGCATTTCATTTTGACCAAAGGTCACTGAAATTCTCCCAAGTTGGGAAGGCCTAAGTCAGGAGGAATCCTTGCAGCAAAATTCATATTGTTTTGAGGAATCTCAAATGCTAATCCTTTGCCAGGAATGCAGGAAAACATGCCACCCAGTGAGGGATTTCTTGAAATTTTCATTCAAAGTTTTATGGAATTTTTCCAAACTTAGGCATTGGTACAAAATGAGGATTTTTTAAATTTCCAGCGCTCAGTTGCACAAAATTTTGCAGAAATATCCTGACTTTGCTAAACGAGGGTTAAAACCATGTGATGGGGTACCATAATTACTCAAGCACCACATACTCACAAGGAAGTTTTAACAGTCTAAAATATTCATACAATCACATTGCCAAGTGAGGGTGCAGGTGAAATTTGCCGCAGTTGAACTTGACGCACTTCAACTTGCTGCACCCTAACTTGCTGCTGCTGCAACTGACTGCAGTCTGAAGTGACTGCAGTCACAAGTTGCTGCAATCATTTCTCACCACAGTCACAACTTGCAGTATGGTTATAAGTTGCCACTCTTTCAACATGCTGTATTTGAAGATTAATTCAGACAGTTCTAGAACTTTTTAAAACTTGATTCACAGCAGTACATGTTTTCAATTGAAAAAATGTATGATACAGTAATATGGAAAAAACCTTACCATCAAAAATAAAATGCACATCATTTAGCCAGCAATAGTTCTAGTTCAGGGTGAAGGAATTCATTGAAATTCCCTCTATATATTCTAAAAATTTTCACACAGCAGAATGCCTATAGTTAAGAAATGGAAGAATGTGGGATTCCTTTTTTTCTGAAATTTTAGTCAATGCAATGGCAAGTGGCTGCAATTCATTTGGCAAACTGTGATGGCAGCAAGTCATTACAGTGGTGAGTTGTTGCAGCAGCAACTTCCACCTGCAGTGACTTATCACAGCAACAAGTTAACACTGCGGCAAGTTGTGACAGCAGCAAGTTCAACTGCTTGTGACAGTTTTGGGTGTGAGGCAAGTTAGAAAGCAGCTAGTTTCACCAACACACCAAGTAAGACATGCACCACATTGTTTGGGTTCCCCAAAAACAGCAATATTTAAAAAAAAATGAGAGGAGCACTAAAATTTGTATTTTGACATTATCAGTTGCACAAAATTTTGCAGAAATATCCTGACTTTGCTAAACGAGGGTTAAAACCATGTGATGGGGTACCATAATTACTCAAGCACCACATACTCACAAGGAAGTTTTAACAGTCTAAAATATTCGTACAATCACATTGCCAAGTGAGGGTGCAGGTGAAATTTGCCACAGTTGAACTTGACGCACTTCAACTTGCTGCACCCTAACTTGCTGCTGCTGCAACTGACTGCAGTCTGAAGTGACTGCAGTCACAAGTTGCAGCAATCATTTCTCACCACAGTCACAACTTGCAGTAGTTATAGGTTGCCACTCTTTCAACATGCTGTATTTGAAGATTAATTCAGACAGTTCTAGAACTTTTTAAAACGTAATTCACAGCAGTACATGTTTTCAATTGAAAAAATGTATGATACAATAATATGGAAAAAACCTTACCATCAAAAATAAAATGCACATCATTTAGCCAGCAATAGTTCTAGTTCAGGATGAAGGAATTCATTGAAATTCCCTCTATATATTCTAAAAATTTTCACACAGCAGAATGCCTACTTCAGAAATTGAAGAATGTGGGATTCCTTTTTTTCCTGAAATTTTAGTCAATGCAATGGCAAGTGGCTGCAGTTCATTTGGCAAACTGTGATGGCAGCAAGTCATTACAGTGGTGAGTTGTTGCAGCAGCAACTTCCACCTGCAGTGACTTATCACAGCAGCAAGTTAACACTGCGGCAAGTTGTGACAGCAGCAAGTTCAACTGCTTGTGGCAGGTTGGGTGTGCACGTTCAATCTTTCGTCGATCAAAGTGGTTGTGTGGTTCATTCTGTACGTGGTGTAACAAACCCAAGGGGTTTTTGTCGTTATAAATTTTTTTTTACTCTCCTCGTGATTTTAAACATAAAACTGTAAAATTAAACCTGAATTCTGCTAATTTTCAATTGTTTCCATTGAAATCAGTTTTTCTAATGAGATTTGGTCCAACATTCCCAATCATAATGAAATGTGATGCCCCTCTAAACATGCAAATATTTTTGAATAATGTAACCCCACTTCTGAGTTATGCCGCCCTCTTCTCCCTCGCAATTCAAAGAACAAAGGTGACAGTGGCACTTGAGTAAATATGCTATACTGTATAGATGAACCTCTGCCTCAGATTATGATCTCGCCTGCGTGCGATCATAAAATAAAAAAAAATAAAGCCTGACCCTGTTGATTGGATATTTAAAAATATCTCCCATGCATAGAGAGAATATGGTTCCGGAAGAGTTAGTGGGGAAGTCGTTTCGCGCTAAAGGCTGTTGACAAGAACATAAGTGCAGGTTTCAGGTCCAGGAGTCTGTTGATTAAGGATGGCACATCCATTCTCTCGTCCGTCTGCTCTGCGAACCATGAACCATTCGAATGGTGCCGTGATTGATCTCCTTGTATACTCCAGTACTCTACACGCAAAATAAAAGAAAGCGGAAGTAGCCGTGATGGAATCTTCATGCAAATGGCACCATTTTTCCGAGTATATATGAAAAGGTTCGAGCAGAATCTGACCCAAAATTTACCATTCGTAAACACAAATAAAATTCCATCTCACTTTGAATGTCGCGGTCGAAAACGTTGAGGTCACTCAATTTTTCCATGCACACCTTTGGTGAGTAGAGTAGGTCTGACTCTGACATCTGACCTCGATGAAATTATACTGGACTAAAGTAGGGGACCTTAGCAAATAAGTTGAGATTAATTATAGCAGTCGAGAATACTAAAGAGGACAGTAACTACTAGTTCCGTTAGTCTTTTTGTTCCTCCAGGTTTAACTTTGTTATGTTTGGATCAATAATATCAATAATGAACACTAGAAACTAGAAAATTGAAGACTGGTTTATTGTACAAAGAAGGCTTATGGTGAAAAATTGATATTCAACTCGTCACCTAATCTGAATTTTCAATTTTCCTTTCTCGTCTAGATGAATTTCAAAGGGTTGTGCTGGCATGTCAATTTCGACGGTAATCCAAGCACATGCATGTTGAAACTGAAAATATCTCAGATCCCTGAAATGTAATGCAGAGGAAGTCCTGTGGATATGCATGACTTTACATGTTGAAAATATGCAGTGATATCTCTTTATTTGCAAGTTCTTGAAAGGTTAGTTGATTGCCCACTATCCTGCAGAACTTCATGGGCTCATATTGCATTTCATGAAATGGAATGCAGAAATGTTCAGCAATCAGAGTTTGCGCATCTTCAAGGAGTTCACTCTTTGCAGTGGAGTTCATTTTTCAATGCTTGAGATCATCATTTGGCTGTTGCTACAAAAAGTAGAATAACATTTCACTGTTTTGACCCTTGAATGGTGACAATAAGTCAATGCCCATCTCTTGGTAGGGCAAGGGAATTTTTTGCATGTGTGCACATTTTGACTTGACCAAAGGTTACCAAAAGGCAGATTTGGCTGATTAGTCAAAGACTCAAAGTCCAGGAAGACCAGGAAACGTTAAACAAATTTCGTCTGGGATCCCTAAAATACTAATCCTATGACAGGAAAATGTGAAAAGATGCAACACAACACCGCAGCAGTGATGGGGTTTTCTGAGAGAAAATTTTCTGCAAAAAACTATTGGGATATATTTTAGAGATGGAATAAATTGGACTCTTCTGCTGATCACAAAAGGTTTTTCTTCTTTTGGCCTTGTGTCACAAAATTGTGCGAATAAATCTTGGAACAGCCACCCAATTGTTAACCCTTGGACTGCAGTAGGTCCATTTCCATTGCACCGAAGTGCCAGGAGACTTTTGCATGCTTGTGCATTTTCATTTGACTGAGGGTCACCAAAATGCAGCTTTTGGATGAGTAGCCAAAGTCCGGAAAATCCAGGATTTTCAAAGCCATTGTTATCAATTCCCCTCAATGCTAATCCTTTGGCAGGAAAATGCAGAAAAAAATCCACCCAATGGATGAAACGTTTCTTTTCAAATAAAATTAATCTGCAGGAGCGTAAAGATTTTTCTGAACTTTGGCTCTTTTGATCACGCAAGGTTTTCCCTTTTTTCTTTTACCTGTAGCAAACATTTGTGCAAATAAATCCTGGCTAGGGTTTATAGGTAGGTTTTTCATGTAAATGCAAGGTTAAACTTTAGTTGAAAATTCTCACTTGAGGACTGGTGATCTCTCCAGGTCAGCAATAAATCTGCTGATTTCTTCTTCCTGCACAATTTGGCACCATCTTCAGGCCATGGAAAGGTTGTCAAATTTTCATCAAAATTGAATTGAATTTCACTCAAGTATAATTCAAATGACTAAAAATTGCAGAGACATGCTTGTGTTGCGCCAAAAAGAATGAGTCTGGAAAATACTTTTTGCTATAAAATTAAGAAAAAAAATACACTGCTGATTTGGTACTTCATGAGCTTGAATGGCAGGGACTTTCCATGTCCATCAAGCAGCGGAAAACCCCGTTTCCGGCAGTTGTTCAACCGTCTTCCGCAGCATGTAGACGACCATCTGTGTATGGACGAGATTGGGTTGAACAAATGCGGAACAGGCTTCACTGCTGCGTGGCTCTGGCAGAACAAGAAATGCGTTAGTTGATGAACCGGATTTCCGGCTGTTGAAGGTGAAGAAACGTCCCTGAGCACCAGGACGCATCCGGGGTCCATTTTTCCACGTTAGTCAAGTACGTGTGTGAGGTCGGACTTGGGATCAAGGCATGCACATACAAGTATGTACAGCATACAGTGCAGCAGGAGAAGAAGAGCACAGCACAGACAAGGGGTATTTCNGCACCATTTTTCCGAGTATATATGAAAAGGTTCGAGCAGAATCTGACCCAAAATTTACCATTCGTAAACACAAATAAAATTCCATCTCACTTTGAATGTCACGGTCGAAAACGTTGAGGTCACTCAATTTTTCCATGCACACCTTCGGTGAGTAGAGTAGGTCTGACTCTGACATCTGACCTCGATGAAAAATATGACCTGATTTCATCCCCTGGAATCGTTTATTCAACTCTAATTAATATCGTCAGCTCTTATGATTTCTCCTGTCATTGATGATCAAGGCAATCAGAAAAACAAGGAGGTCCAAATTGAAACAAGTATTTGGATCATTAATATTAGTAATGAACACTAGAAACTAGAAAATTGAAGACTGCTTTATTGTACAAGGAAGGCTTATGGAAATTTGAAAAATTGATATTCACATCGTCACCAAATCTGAATTTTAAATTTTCCTTTCTCGTCTAGATGAATTTCAAAGGGTTGTGCTGGCATGTCAATTTCGACGGTAATCCAAGCACATGCATGTTGAAACTGAAAATATCTCAGATCCCAGAAATCTATTGCAGAGGAATTCCTGTGGATATGCCTGACTTTACATGTTGAAAATATGCAGTGATATCTCTTTATTTGCAAGTTCTTGAAAGTTCAATTGGTTACCCACCATCCAGAACTGCATGGGCTCATATTGCATTTCATAAAATGGAATGCAGAAATGTTCAGCAATCAGAGTTTGCGCATCATGAAGGACTCAACTCTTTGCAGTGGAGTTCATTTTTCAATGCTTGAGATCATCATTTGGCTGTTGCTACAAAAAAGTGGAATGAAATTCCACAGGTTTGACCCTTGGATGTTGGCAAGTAAATTTCCATCTCAACGCAGTGCCAGGGAATTTTTACATCTATGCACATTTTTGCTTGACCAAAGGTTACCAAAATGCAAATTTGGCAGATTATTCAAAGTCCAGGAAGATCAGGAAAAGTTGAACAAATTTTGTCTAGGATCCGTCAATACTAATCCTATGACAGGAATGTGAAAAAATGCAACACAACACTACAACAGTGATGGATGTTGTTAGATAATTTTTCCTGCAGTAGAAGATTGCAATTTTTCAAATGGAATAAATTTGACTCTTCTGCTGATCATGCAAGATTTTTCTTCTTTTAGCCTTGTGCAAATAAATCTTGGAACAGCTGTTGGGGGTTGACTAGATGTTGCCCGCAGCGCAGGTACAAAAAAGACACAAAAAAGTATGACACGCCACACTGTATGAGAAAAGAAATTCCAGACAATTTGAAAGAAATAAAACAAATTTTTTAATTCCAAACATTTTGAAACCTGAAGATATTGATCTTCAGGAAAAACATTCCATCAAGTGAATCATCACTTGATGAAAGGATTTATCAGGAAATTCATAAACACAAAATTAGTCACACCCCAGTGAAACCTTGGAGAAGCTTTCCACTGGGGATGACCTGGACCTGTGAGAAACCATTAGAAGAATCAATCAATCTTGCTCTGAAATTTGGAGAGAACAGACCGGCATATTGTGTGTGACATATTTTGGTTTGAAATATTTGTGGACTTGGACTTTGAGTTATAAGCAGATGTTGAGGAGAGTGGAATCCTCAGGCCACAAATGGCTGATTGTGCTTACTGAGTTTATTTCACTATAAACCAAAGCTTTGTTGTGTGGTCTAAGGACCCACCACAACAACCACCCAATAGTTAACCCTTGGACTGCAGTAGGTCCATTTCCATGGCACAGAAGTGCCAGGAAACTTTTGCATGCTTGTGCATTTTTATTTGACTGAGGGTCACCAAAATGCAGCTTTTGAATGAGTAGCCGAAGTCCAGAAAAATCCAGGATTTTCAAACCCATTTATATCAAAACCCCTCAATGCTAATCCTTTGGCAGGAAAAGGCAGAAAAAATTACACCCAATGGATAAAAAGTTTTAAAATCAAAATTAATCTGCAGGAATGTGGAGAACAGGATTTTTCTGAACTTTGGCTCTTTTGATCATGCAAGGTATTCCCTTTTTTTCTTTTATGTGTGGCAAAAAATTGTGCAAATAAATCCTGGCAAGATTTTATAGGTGGGTTAGTTCATGTAAATGCAAGGTTAAACTTCAGTTGAAAATTCTCACTTGAGGACTGGTGATCTCTCCAGGTCAGCAATAAATCTGCTGATTTCTTCTTCCTGCACAATTTGGCACCATCTTCAGGCCATGGAAAGGTTGTCAAATTTTCATCAAAATTGAATTGAATTTCACTCAAGTATAATTCAAATGACTAAAAATTGCAGAGACATGCTTGTGTTGCGCCAAAAAGAATGAGTCTGGAAAATACTTTTTGCTATAAAATTAAGAAAAAAAATACACTGCTGATTTGGTACTTCATGAGCTTGAATGGCAGGGACTTTCCATGTCCATCAAGCAGCGGAAAACCCCGTTTCCGGCAGTTGTTCAACCGTCTTCCGCAGCATGTAGACGACCATCTGTGTATGGACGAGATTGGGTTGAACAAATGCGGAACAGGCTTCACTGCTGCGTGGCTCTGGCAGAACAAGAAATGCGTTAGTTGATGAACCGGATTTCCGGCTGTTGAAGGTGAAGAAACGTCCCTGAGCACCAGGACGCATCCGGGGTCCATTTTTCCACGTTAGTCAAGTACGTGTGTGAGGTCGGACTTGGGATCAAGGCATGCACATACAAGTATGTACAGCATACAGTGCAGCAGGAGAAGAAGAGCACAGCACAGACAAGGGGTATTTCATAAGTTTTGAGGCTCTTTGAAATATTTCAAAGGGAGTTTCAACAATTCCAACAACCAAAATTAATTGCATAGTCCCAACATTTGGAAACACTTCAGTGTTGTACAACATACTCTCTGCCAATTTTAATTTTTGTTGTTGCAATAAATCCAAAGATCAAAACACTGCCCAAAATCCAGTTGTCCATTACCCAGGAAAGAATTCAGGTGTTGGGCTGGCAGACTTTTTGACAATGGCATTGTCAATGCCATTACAGAAAAATTGTCAGAATGGTGAGGATTGCAGATAATGTCCTTTTGTTATTGGCATTGGGGGAACGCAATCTGACGCAATCGGCAATGCCATTCTCCCAATGTTGGAAAACAGGCATTCTCAAATTGGAGTTGACCGCAAGTTGGACAAGGAGTATTCAAAATGTTATTTGGAAAAACTGTTGAGGCTGTTTTCAGTGGCATTGCAGGCCTAAGTTGGGAAAAATTGCAATACTTTTTATAATCCTGTGGTGAAATCTGCCTAGAATAAAAAAAAATCCGCACTGGTTGACTTTTTTTAGGAATCCCTTAACCCTTGGACAGCAGAGGGTTCTTTCCCATAGTGGGACGGAGTTGGATTATCCTGAATTTTCAGTTTTGGGAAGGTCACCAAAACGCTTGCAGGTGGGCTGAGGCAAAGTTGGGATTAATCAAAAAAAAGCCAGTAACCTAACTGATAATTTTTTTTTTTACAAGCAAAATTTTTCTCTGCTCAGAGAAAAAAGCATCAGGATTTTTCCTGACTTTGCCCTTGACCACCTGTTATCATTTTTTTCCAAACCTCTCTGAGGTGCCACAAAATTTTGCAAAAATAGTCCGACTTCACCGCACAAGGGTTGAATAGGTGTTATCCCAAAAATAAAATGCTTCAGGTTTCTATAAAATATTTAATATATATATGTCGATATTCACATCAACATAAAATATAAAGTCAGGAAATTAAGGAAGTCTTGTTAAAATTGCCACAAGGCTTCCTGAGAAATAACCGCGTCGAGGTT